>JAJFZO010000110.1:0-26024 GCA_021397835.1 Moringa oleifera
GGCACCCCTACTGCCAAGGCCTCATTGGTGGGAAAAACGTGGGAAACGAAGCGAGAATAATCCTGGGATAATGTGCCAGGATTTGGCTAGACAAGCTCGATGGTGTGGGCTGCGAAGCCCACGATGATGCATGCTACCTGAGGGCCAAATTGTTAGGAGGATTTCCAGCATGCGTAGTGCTTCCTCGCAGGCCCTTGAGGCGGCGGATGTGGGGTTGGATCTCGACGCTCATGCTTGCCTAGGCGGACTCATTATGCAGCGCGATCGACGACACGATCGTCGGCCGTTAAAAACGAGCAAGTCAGACGGCCAGTCTCGGCACCCCTACTGCCAAGGCCTCATTGGTGGGAAAAACGTGGGCAACGAAGCGAGAATAATCGTGGGATAATGTCCTGGGATATGGCATGACAAGCTCGATGGTGTGGGCGGCGAAGCTTACGATGATGCATGCTACGCGAGAGCCAAATGGTTGGGGGGATTTCGAGAATGCGTAGTGCTTCCTCGCAGGCCCTTGAGGCGGCAGACATGGGGTTGGATCTCGACGCTCATGCTTGCCTAGGCGGACTCATTATGCAGCGCGATCGACGACACGATCGTCTGCCGTTAAAAACGAGCGAGTCAGACGGCCAGTCTCGGCACCCCTACTGCCAAGGCCTCATTGGTGGGAAAAACGTGGGCAATGAAGCGAGAATAATCATGGGATTAATGTCACTGGGATATGCTAGAACAAGCTCGATGGTGATGGGGCGCGAAGCTCACGATGATGCGCTAACGTGAGGGCTAAATTGGTTTGGGGGATTTCGAAGCATGCGAGTGCTTCGTCGTAGGCCGTCGGGCCCCGCAGACATGGGGTTGGTCTCGACGCTCATGCTTGCCTAGGCGGACTCATTGCGGAGCGCGATCGACGACACGATTGTCGGCCGTTAGAAACGAGCGAGCCACACGGCCAGCCTCGGCACCTCCATTGCCAAGGCCTCATTGGTGGGCAAAATGCGGGCAACGAAGCGAGAATAATCATGGGATAATGTGCTGGGATTTGGCTAGACTAGCTCGATGGTGTGGGCGGCGAAGCTAACGATGATGCATGCTACACGAGAGCCAAATGGTTAGGGGGATTTCGAGAATGCGTAGTGCTTCCTCGCAGGCGCTTGAGGCGGCAGACGTGGGGTTGGATCTCGACGCTCATGCTTGCCTAGGCGGACTCATTGCGCAGCGCGATCGACGACACGATCATCGGTTGTTAGAAACGAGTGAGCCACACGGCTAGCCTCGGCACCCTTACTCCCAAGGCCTCATTGGTGGGAAAAACGTGGGCAACGAAGTGAGAATAATCGTCGGATAATGTGCTTGGATATGGCTAGACAAGCTCGATGGTGTGGGCTGCGCAGCTCACGATGATGCATGCTACTTAAGGGCCAAATCGTTGGGGGGATTTCGAGCATGCGGATTGCTTCGTCGTAGGCCCTCGGGGCGGCAGACGTGGGGTTGGATCTCGACGCTCATGCTTGCCTAGGCGGACTCATTATGCAGCGCGATCGACGACACGATCGTCGGCCGTTAAAAACGAGTAAGTCAGACGGCCAGTCTCGGCACCCCTACTGCCAAGGCCTCATTGGTGGGAAAAACATGGGCAACGAAGCGAGAATAATCGTGGGACAATGTCCTGGGATATGGCTAGACAAGCTCGATGGTGTGGGCGGCGAAGCTCACGATGATGCATGCTACGAGAGAGCCAAATTGTTGGGGGGATTTCGAGCATGCGGAGTGCTTAATCGTAGGCCGTCTGGACGGCAGACGTGGGGTTGGATCTCGACGCTTATGCTTGCCTAGGCGGACACATTGCGCAGCGCGATCGACGACACGATCGTCGGCCGTTAGAAACGAGCGAGCCACACAGCCAGCCTCGACACCCCTACTGCCAAGGCCTCATTGGTGGGAAAAATGCGGGCAACGAAGCGAGCATAATTGTGGGATAATGTGCTGGGATTTGGATAGACAAACTCGATGGTGTGGGCGGCGAAGCTTACGATGATGCATGCTACACGAGAGCCAAATGGTTAGGGGGATTTCGAGAATGCGTAGTGCTTCCTCGCAGGCGCTTGAGTCGGCAGACGTGGGGTTGGATCTCGACGCTCATGCTTGCCTAGGCGGACTCATTATGCAGCGCGATCGACGACACGATCGTCAGCCGTTAAAAACGAGCAAGTCAGACGGCCAGTCTCGGCACCCCTTCTGCCAAGGCCTCATTGGTGGGAAAAACGTGGGCAACGAAGCGAGAATAATCGTGGGATAATGTCCTGGGATATGGCTAGACAAGCTCGATGGTGTGGGCGGCAAAGCTCACGATGATGCATGCTACGTGAGGGCCAAATTGTTGGGGGGATTTCGAGCATGCGGAGTGCTTCGTTGTAGGCCCTCGGGGCGATAGACGTGGGGTTGGATCTCGACGCTCATGCTTGCCTAGGCAGACTCATTGCGCAACGCGATCGACGACACGATCGTCGGCCGTTAGAAATGAGCGAGCCACATGGCCAGCCTCGGCACCCCAATTGACAAGGCCTCATTGGTGGGAAAAACGTGGGCAACGAATCGAGAATAATCCTAGGATAATGTGTTGGGATTTTGCTAGACAAGCTCGATGGTGTGGGCGACGAAGCTAACGATGATGCATGCTACACGAGAGCCAAATGGTTGGGGGGATTTCGAGAATGCGTAGTGCTTCCTCGCAGGCCCTTGAGGCGGCAGACGTGGGTTTGGATCTCGACGCTCATGCTTGCCTAGGCGGACTCATTATGCAGCGCGATTGACGACACGATCGTCGGCCGTTAAAAACGAGCGGTCAGACGCCAGTCTCGGCCCCCTACTCCACGGGCCTCATTGTTGGGAAAACGTGGCAATGAAGCGAGAATAATCATGGGATAATGTGCTGGGAATGGCTAACAAGCCTCGTGGTGTGGGCGTCGAAGCTTACGATGATGGCATGCTACCGAGAGCCAAATGGTTGGGGGGATTTTTCGAGAATGATAGTGCTTCCTCTCGCAGGCCCGTTGAGGCGGCAGACGGGGGTTGGATCTCGACGCTCATGCTTGCCTAGGCGGACTCATTATGCAGCACGATCGATGACACGATCGTCGGCCGTTAAAAACGAGCGAGCCAGACGGCCAGCCTCGGCACCCCTCCTGCCAAGGCCTCATTGGTGGGAAAAACGTGGGCAACGAAGCGAGAATAATCGTGGGATAATGTCCTGGGATATGGCTAGACAAGCTCGATGGTGTGGGCGGCGAAGCTCACGATGATGCATGCTACGTGAGGGCCAAATTGTTTGGGGGATTTCGAGCATGCGGAGTGCTTCGTCGTAGGCCGTCGGGCCGGCAGACGTGGGGTTGGATCTCGACGCTCATGCTTGCCTAGGCGGACACATTGCGCAGCGCGATCGACGACACGATCGTCGGCCGTTAGAAACAAGTGAGCCACACGACTAGCCTCGGCACCCCTACTGCCAAGGCCTCATTGGTGGGAAAAACGTGGGCAACGAAGCGAGAATAATCGTGGGATAATGTGCTGGGATATGGCGAGACAAGCTCGATGGTGTGGGCGGCGAAGCTCACGATGATGCATGCTACGTGAGGGCCAAATTGTTGGGGGGATTTCGAGCATGCGGAGTGCTTCGTCGTAGGCCCTCGGGGCGACAGACGTGGGGTTGGATCTCGACGCTCATGCTTGCCTAGGCGGACACATTGCGCAGCACGATCGACGACACGATCATCGGCTGTTAGAAACGAGCGAGCCACACAGCCAGCCTCGGCACCCCTACTGCCAAGGCCTCATTTGTGGGAAAAATATGGGCAACGAAGCGAGCATAATTGTGGGATAATGTGCTGGGATTTGGCTAGACAAGCTCGATGGTGTGGGTGGCGAAGCTAACGATGATGCATGCTACACGAGAGCCAAATGGTTGGGGGATTTCGAGAATGCGTAGTGCTTCCTCGCAGGCCCTTGAGGCGACAGACGTGGGGTTTGATCACGACGCTAATGCTTGCCTAGGCGGACTCATTATGCAGCGCGATCGACGACACGATCGTCGGCCGTTAAAAACGAGCAAGTCAGACGGCCAGTCTCGGCACCCCTACTGCCAAGGCCTCATTGGTGGGAAAAACGTGGGCAACGAAGCGAGAATAATCGTGGTTAATGTCCTGGGATATGGCTAGACAAGCTCGATGGTGTGGGCGGCGAAGCTCACGATGATGCATTCTACGTGAGGGCCAAATTGTTGGGGGGATTTCGAGCATGCGGAGTGCTTCATTGTAGGCCCTCGGGGCGACAGACGTGGGGTTGGATCTCGACGCTCATGCTTGCCTAGGCGGACTCATTGCGCAGCGCGATCGACGACACGATCGTCGGCCGTTAGAAACAAGTGAGCCACACGGCTAGCCTCGGCACCCCTACTGCCAAGGCCTCATTGACGGGAAAAACGTGGGCAACGAAGCGAGAATAATCGTGGGATAATGTGCTGGGATATGGCTAGACAAGCTCGATGGTGTGGGCGGCGAAGCTAACGATGAAGCATGCTACACGAGAGCCAAATGGTTGGGGGGATTTCGAGAATGCGTAGTGCTTCCTCGCAGGCCCTTGAGGCGGTAGACGTGGGGTTGGATCTCGACGCTCATGCTTGCCTAGGCGGACTCATTGCGCAGCGCGATCGACGACACGATCGTCGGCCGTGAAAAACGAGCGAGTCAAACGGCCAGCCTCGGCACCACATACTGCCAAGGCCGTCATTGGTGGGAAAACGTGGGCAACGAGCGAGAATAATCCGTGGGATAATGTCCTGTGATATGGGCTAGACAAGCTCATTGTGTGGGCGGCGAAGCTCACGATGCTGCATGGTACGTGAGGGCCAAATTGTTGGGGGGATTTCGAGCATGCGGAGTGCTTCGTCGTAGGCCCTCGGGGCGGCAGACGTGGGTTTTTTGGATCTCGACCGCTCATGCTTGCTTAGGCGGACTCATTGTGCAGCGCGATCGACGACACGATCGTCGGCTGTTAAAAACGAGCGAGCCAGACGGCCAGCCTCGGTACCCCTACTGCCAAGGCCTCATTGGTGGGAAAAATTCGGGCAACGAAGCGAGCATAATTGTGGGATAATGTGCTGGGATTTGGCTAGACAAGCTCGATGGTGTGGGCGGCGAAGCTAACGATGAAGCATGCTACACGAGAGCCAAATGGTTGGGGGGATTTCGAGAATGCGTAGTGCTTCCTCGCAGGCCCTTGAGGCGGTAGACGTGGGGTTGGATCTCGACGCTCATGCTTGCCTAGGCGGACTAATTATGCAGCGTGATCGACGACACGATCGTCGGCCGTTAAAAACGAGCGAGTCAGACGGCCAGTCTCGGCACCCCTACTGCCAAGGCCTCATTGGTGGGAAAAACGTGGGCAACGAAGCGAGAATAATCGTGGGATAATGTCCTGGGATATGGCTAGACAAGCTCGATGGTGTGGGCGGCGAAGCTCACGATGATGCATGCTACACGAGAGCTAAATGGTTGGGGGGATTTCGAGAATGCGTGGTGCTTCCTCGCAGGCCCTTGAGGAGGCAGACATGGGGTTGGATCTCGACGCTCATGCTTGCCTAGGCGGACTCATTATGCAGCGCGATCGACGACACGATCGTCGGCTGTTAAAAACGAGCGAGCCAGACGGCCAGCCTCGGCACCCCTACTGCCAAGGCCTCATTGGTGGGAAAAACATGGGCAACGAAGCGAGAATAATCATGGGATAATGTGCAGGGATATGGCTAGACAAGCTCGATGGTGTGGGCGGCGAAGCTCACGATGAGGCATGCTACGTGAGGGCCGAATTATTTGGGGGATTTGGAGCTTGCGGAGAGCTTCGTCGAAGGCCCTCGGGGCGGCAGACGTGGGGTTGGATCTCGATGCTCATGCTTGCCTAGGCGGACTCATTGCGCAGCGCGATCGTCGACACGATCGTCGGCCGTTAAAAACGAGCGAGCCACACAGCCAGTCTCGGCATCCCTACTGCCAAGGCCTCATTGGTGGAAAAAACGTGTGCAACGAAGCGAGAATAATCCTGGGATAATGTGCTGGGATATGGCTAGACAAGCTCGATGGTGTGGGCGGCGAATCTCACGATGATGCATGCTACGTGAGGGCCAAATTGTTGGGGGGATTTCGAGCATGCGGAGTGCTTCGTCGTAGGCCGTCGGGGCGGCAGACGTGGGGTTGGATCTCGACTCTCACGCTTGCCTAGGCAGGCTCATTGCGCAGCGCGATCGACGACACGATCGTCGGCCGTTAGAAACAAGTGAGCCACACGGCTAGCATCGGCACCCCTACTGTCAAGGCCTCATTGGCGGGAAAAACGTGGGCAACGAAGCGAGAATAATCGTGGGATAATGTGCTGGGATATGGCTAGACAAGCTCGATGGTGTGGGCGGCGAAGCTCACGATGATGCATGGTACGTGAGGGCCAAATTGTTGGGGGGATTTCGAGCATGCGGAGTGCTTCGTAGTAGGCCATCGTGGCGGTAAACGTGGGGTTGGATCTCGATGCTCATGCTTGCCTAGGCGGACTCATTGCGGAGCGTGATCGACGACACTATCGTCGGCCGTTAGAAACGAGCGAGCCACACAGCCAGCCTCGGCACCTCCATTGCCAAGGCCTCATTGGTGGGAAAAACGTGGGCAACGAAGCGAGAATAATCATGGGATAATGTGCTGGGATTTAACTAGACAAGCTCGATGGTGTGGGCGGCGAAGCTAATGATGATGCATGCTATACGAGAGCCAAATGGTTGGGGGGATTTCGAGAATGCGTAGTGCTTCCTCGCAGGCCCTTGAGGCGGCAGACGTGGGGTTGGATCTCGACGCTCATGCTTGCCTAGGCGGACTAATTATGCAGCGCGATCGACGACACGATCGTCGGCCGTTAAAAACGAGCGAGTCAGACGGCCAGTCTCGGCACCCCTACTGCCAAGGCCTCATTGGTGGGAAAAACGTGGGCAACGAAGCGAGAATAATCGTGGGATAATGTGCTGGGATATGGCTAGACAAGCTCGATGGTGTGGGCGGCGAAGCTCACGATGATGCATGCTACGTGAGGGCCAAATTGTTGGGGGGATTTCGAGCATGCGGAGTGCTTCGTCGTAGGCCCTCGGGGCGGCAGACGTGGGGTTGGATCTCGACGCTCATGCTTGCCTAGGCGGACTCATTGCGCAGCGCGATCGACGACACGATCGTCGGCTGTTAGAAACGAGCGAGCCACACAGCCAGCCTCGGCACCCCTACTGCCAAGGCCTCATTGGTGGAAAAAATGCGGGCAACGAAGCGAGCATAATTGTGGGATAATGTGCTGGGATTTGGCTAGACAAGCTCGATGGTGTGGGCGGCGAAGCTTACGATGATGCATGCTACACGAGAGCCAAATGGTTGGGGGGATTTCGAGAATGCGTAGTGCTTCCTCGCAGGCCCTTGAGGCGGCAGACGTGGGGTTGGATCTCGACGCTCATGCTTGCCTAGGCGGACTCATTATGCAGCGCGATCGACGACACGATCGTCGGCCGTTAAAAACGAGCGAGCCAGACGGCCAGCCTCGGCACCCCTACTGCCAAGGCCTCATTGGTGGGAAAAACATGGGCAACGAAGCGAGAATAATCATGGGATAATGTGCTGGGATATGGCTGGACAAGCTCGATGGTGTGGGCGGCGAAGCTCACGATGATGCATGCTACGTGAGGGCCGAATTATTGGGGGGATTTGGAGCATGCGGAGAGCTTCGTCGAAGGCCCTCGGGGCGGCAGACGTGGGGTTGGATCTCGATGCTCATGCTTGCCTAGGCGGACTCATTGCGCAGCGCGATCGACGACACGATCGTCGGCCGTTAGAAACGAGCGAGCCACACAGCCAGTCTCGGCACCCCTACTGCCAAGGCCTCATTGGTGGGAAAAACGTGTGCAACGAAGCGAGAATAATCCTGGGATAATGTGCTGGGATATGGCTAGACAAGCTCGATGGTGTGGGCGGCGAAGCTCACGATGATGCATGCTACGTGAGGGCCAAATTGTTGGGGGGATTTCGAGCATGCGGAGTGCTTCGTCGTAGGCCGTCGGGGCGGCAGACGTGGGGTTGGATCTCAACGCTCATGCTTGCCTAGGCGGACTCATTGCGCAGCGCGATCGACGACACGATCGTCGGCCGTTAGAAACAAGTGAGCCACACGGCTAGCCTCGGCACCCCTACTGCCAAGGCCTCATTGGCGGGAAAAACGTGGGCAACGAAGCGAGAATAATCGTGGGATAATGTGCTGGGATATGGCTAGACAAGCTCGATGGTGTGGGCGGCGAAGCTCACGATGATGCATGCTACGTGAGGGCCAAATTGTTGGGGGGATTTCGAGCATGCGGAGTGCTTCGTCGTAGGCCGTCGGGGCGGTAGACGTGGGGTTGGATCTCGATGCTCATGCTTGCCTAGGCGGACTCATTGCGGAGCGTGATCGACGACACGATCGTCGGCCGTTAGAAACGAGCGAGCCACACAGCCAGCCTCGGCACCTCCATTGCCAAGGCCTCATTGGTGGGAAAAACGTGGGCAACGAAGCGAGAATAATAATGGGATAATGTGCTGGGATTTAACTAGACAAGCTCGATGGTGTGGGCGGCGAAGCTAATGATGATGCATGCTACACGAGAGCCAAATGGTTGGGGGGATTTCGAGAATGCGTAGTGCTTCCTCGAAGGCCCTTGAGGCGGCAGACGTGGGGTTGGATCTCGACGCTCATGCTTGCCTAGGCGGACTCATTATGTAGCGCGATCGACGACACGATCGTCGGCCGTTAAAAACGAGCGAGCCAGACGGCCAGCCTCGGCACCGCTACTGCCAAGGCCTCATTGGTGGGAAAAACGTGGGCAACGAAGCGAGAATAATTGTGGGATAATGTACTGGGATATGGCTAGACAAGCTCGATGGCGTGGGCGGCGAAGCTCACAATGATGCATGCTACGTGAGGGCCAAATTGTTGGGGGGATTTCTAGCATGCGGAGTGCTTCGTCGTAGGCCCTCGGGGCGGCAGACGTGGGGTTGGATCTCGACGCTCATGCTTGCCTAGGCGGACACATTGCGCAGCGCGATCGACGACACGATCGTCGGCCGTTAGAAACGAGCGAGCCACACAGCCAGCCTCGGAACCCCTACTGCCAAGGCCTCATTGGTGGGAAAAACGTGGGCAACAAACCGAGAATAATCCTGGGATAATGTGCTGGGATTTTGCTAGCCAAGCTCGATGGTGTGGGCGGCGAAGCTAACGATGATGCATGCTACACGAGAGCTAAATGGTTGGGGGGATTTCGAGAATGGGTAGTGCTTCCTCGCAGGCCCTTGAGGCGGCAGACGTGGGGTTGGATCTCGACGCTCATGCTTGCCTAGGCGGACTCATTATGCAGCGCGATCGACGACACGATCGTCGGCCGTTAAAAACGAGCGAGCCAGACCGCCAGCCTCGGCACCCCTACTGGCAAGGCCTCATTGGTGGGAAAAACGTGGGCAACGAAGCGAGAATAATCATGGGATAATGTGCTGGGATATGGCTAGACAAGCTCGATGGTGTGGGCGGCGAAGCTTACGATGATGCATGCTACACGAGAGCCAAATTGTTGAGGGGATTTCGAGAATGCATAGTGCTTCCTCGCAGGCCCTTGAGGCAGCAGACGTGGGGTTGGATCTCGACTCTCATGCTTGCCTAGGCGGACTCATTATGCAGCGCGATCGACGACACGATCGTCGGCCGTTAAAAACGAGCAAGTCAGACGGCCAGTCTCGGCACCCCTACTGCCAAGGCCTCATTGGTGGGAAAAACGTGGGCAACGAAGCAAGAATAATCGTGGGATAATGTTCTGGGATATGGCTGGACAAGCTCGATGGTGTGGGCGGCGAAGCTCACGATGATGCATGGTACGTGAGGGCCAAATTGTTGGGGGGATTTCGAGCATGCGGAGTGCTTCGTCGTAGGCCCTTGGGGCGGCAGACGTGTGGTTGGATCTCGACCCTCATGCTTGCCTAGGCGGACACATTGCGCAGCGCGATTGACGACACGATCATCGGCTGTTAGAAACGAGCGAGCCAAACAGCCAGCCTCGGTACCCCTACTGCCAAGGCCTCATTGGTGGGAAAAATTCGGGCAACGAAGCGAGCATAATTGTGGGATAATGTGCTGGGATTTGGCTAGACAAGCTCGATGGTGTGGGCGGCGAAGCTAACGATGATGCATGCTACACGAGAGCCAAATAGCTGGGGGGATTTCAAGCATGCATAGTGCTTCGTCGTAGGCCCTCGGGGCGGCAGACGTGGGGTTGGATTTCGATGCTCATGCTTGCCTAGGCGGACTCATTATACAGCGCGATCGACGACACGATCGTCGACCGTTAAAAACGAGCGAGCCAGACCGCCAGCCTCGGCACCCCTACTGCCAAGGCCTCATTGGTGGGAAAAACATGGGCAACGAAGCGAGAATAATCATGGGATAATGTGCAGGGATATGGCTAGACAAGCTCGATGGTGTGGGCGGCGAAGCTCACGATGAGGCATGCTACGTGAGGGCCGAATTATTTGGGGGATTTGGAGCTTGCGGAGAGCTTCGTCGAAGGCCCTCGGGGCGGCAGACGTGGGGTTGGATCTCGATGCTCATGCTTGCCTAGGCGGACTCATTGCGCAGCGCGATCGTCGACACGATCGTCGGCCGTTAAAAACGAGCGAGCCACACAGCCAGTCTCGGCATCCCTACTGCCAAGGCCTCATTGGTGGAAAAAACGTGTGCAACGAAGCGAGAATAATCCTGGGATAATGTGCTGGGATATAGCTAGACAAGCTCGATGGTGTGGGCGGCGAAGCTCACGATGATGCATGCTACGTGACGGCCAAATTGTTGGGGGGATTTCGAGCATGCGGAGTGCTTCGTTGTAGGCCCTCGGGGCGGCAGACGTGGGGTTGGATCTCGACGCTCATGCTTGCCTAGGCGGACACATTGCGCAGCGCGATCGACGACACGATCGTCGGCTGTTACAAATGAGCGAGCCAAACAGCCAGCCTCGGTACCCCTACTGCCAAGGCCTCATTGGTGGGAAAAATTCGGGCAACGAAGCGAGCATAATTGTGGGATAATGTGCTGGGATTTGGCTAGACAAGCTCGATGGTGTGGGCGGCGAAGCTTACGATGATGCATGCTACACGAGAGCCAAATGGTTGGGGGGATTTCGAGAATGCGTAGTGCTTCATCGCAGGCCCTTGAGGCGGCAGACGTGGGGTTTGATCTCGACGCTCATGCTTGCCTAGGCGGACTCATTATGCAGCGCGATCGACGACACGATCGTCGGCCGTTAAAAACGAGTGAGCCAGACGGCCAACTTCAGCACCCCTACTGCCAAGGCCTCATTGGTGGGAAAAACATGGGCAACGAAGCGAGAATAATCATGGGATAATGTGCAGGGATATGGCTAGACAAGCTCGATGGTGTGGGCGGCGAAGCTCACGATGATGCATGCTACGTGAGGGCCGAATTATTTGGGGGATTTGGAGCTTGCGGAGAGCTTCGTCGAAGGCCCTCGGGGCGGCAGACGTGGGGTTGGATCTCGATGCTCATGCTTGCCTAGGCGGACTCATTGCGCAGCGCGATCGTCGACACGATCGTCGGCCGTTAAAAACGAGCGAGCAACACAGCCAGTCTCGGCATCCCTACTGCCAAGGCCTCATTGGTGGAAAAAACGTGTGCAACGAAGCGAGAATAATCCTGGGATAATGTGCTGGGATATAGCTAGACAAGCTCGATGGTGTGGGCGGCGAAGCTCACGATGATGCATGCTACGTGAGGGCCAAATTGTTGGGGGGATTTCGAGCATGCGGAGTGCTTCGTCGTAGGCCGTCGGGGCGGCAGACGTGGGGTTGGATCTCGACTCTCACGCTTGCCTAGGCAGGCTCATTGCGCAGCGCGATCGACGACACGATCGTCGGCCGTTAGAAACAAGTGAGCCACAGGGCTAGCCTCGGCACCCCTACTGCCTAGGCCTCATTGGCGGGAAAAACGTGGGCAACAAAGCGAGAATAATCGTGGGATAATGTGCTGGGATATGGCTAGACAAGCTCGATGGTGTGGGCGGCGAAGCTCACGATGATGCATGGTACGTGAGGGCCAAATTGTTGGGGGGATTTCGAGCATGCGGAGTGCTTCGTAGTAGGCCATCGTGGCGGTAAACGTGGGGTTGGATCTCGATGCTCATGCTTGCCTAGGCGGACTCATTGCGGAGCGTGATCGACGACACTATCGTCGGCCGTTAGAAACGAGCGAGCCACACAGCCAGCCTCGGCACCTCCATTGCCAAGGCCTCATTGGTGGGAAAAACGTGGGCAACGAAGCGAGAATAATCATGGGATAATGTGCTGGGATTTAACTAGACAAGCTCGATGGTGTGGGCGGCGAAGCTAATGATGATGCATGCTACGTGAGGGCCAAATTGTTGGGGGGATTTCGAGAATGCGTAGTGCTTTCCTCGAGGCCCTTGAGGCGGCAGACGTGGGGTTGGATCTCGACGCTAATGCTGCCTAGGCGGACTCGTCGGCTGTTAGAAACGAGCGAGCCACACGGCTAGTCCTCGGCACCCCTACTGCCAAGGCCTCATTGGTGGAAAAAACGTGGGCAACGAAGCGAGCAATAATCGTGGGATAATGTCCTGGGATATGGCTAGACAAGCTCGATGGTGTGGGCGGCGAAGCTCACGATGATGCATGCTACGTGAGGGCCAAATTGTTGGGGGGATTTCGAGCATGCGGAGTGCTTCGTCGTAGGCCCTCGGGGCGGCAGACGTGGGGTTGGATCTCGACGCTCATGCTTGCCTAGGCGGACACATTGCGCAGCGCGATCGACGACACGATCGTCGGCTGTTAGAAACGAGCGAGCCACACAGCCAGCCTCGGTACCCCTACTGCCAAGGCCTCATTGGTGGAAAAAATTCGGGCAACGAAGCGAGCATAATTGTGGGATAATGTGCTGGGATTTGGCTAGACAAGCTCGATGGTGTGGGCGGCGAAGCTTACGATGATGCATGCTACACGAGAGCCAAATAGTTGGGGGGATTTCGAGAATGCGTAGTGCTTCATCGCAGGCCCTTGAGGCGGCAGACGTGGGGTTGGATCTCGACGCTCATGCTTGCCTAGGCGGACTCATTATGCAGCGCGATCGACGACTCGATCGTCGGCCGTTAAAAACGAGCGAGCCAGACGGCCAACCTCAGCACCCCTACTGCCAAGGCCTCATTGGTGGGAAAAACATGGGCAACGAAGCGAGAATAATCATGGGATAATGTGCAGGGATATGGCTAGACAAGCTCGATGGTGTGGGCGGCGAAGCTCACGATGATGCATGCTACGTGAGGGCCGAATTATTGGGGGGATTTCGAGCATGCGGAGAGCTTCGTCGAAGGCCCTCGGGGCGGCAGACGTGGGGTTGGATCTCGATGCTCATGCTTGCCTAGGCGGACTCATTGCGCAGCGTGATCGACGACACGATCGTCGGCCGTTAGAAACGAGCGAGCCACACAGCCAGTCTCGGCACCCCTACTACCAAGGCCTCATTGGTGGGAAAAACGTGTGCAACGAAGCGAGAATAATCCTGGGATAATGAGCTGGGATATGGCTAGACAAGCTCGATGGTGTGGGCGGCGAAGCTCACGATGATGCATGCTACGTGAGGGCCAAATTGTTGGGGGGATTTCGAGCATGCGGAGTGCTTCGTCGTAGGCCGTCGGGGCGGCAGACGTGGGGTTGGATCTCAACGCTCATGCTTGCCTAGGCGGACTCATTGCGCAGCGCGATCGACGACACGATCGTCGACCGTTAGAAACAAGTGAGCCACACGGCTAGCCTCGGCACCACTACTGCCAAGGCCTCATTGGTGGGAAAAACGTTGGCAACGAAGCGAGAATAATCGTGGGATAATGTGCTGGGATATGGCTAGACAAGCTCGATGGTGTGGGCGGCGAAGCTCACGATGATGCATGCTACATGAGGGCCAAATTGTTGGGGGGATTTCGAGCATGCGGAGTGCTTCGTCGTAGGCCCTCAGGGTAGCAGACGTGGGGTTGGATCTCGATGCTCATGCTTGCCTAGGCGGACTCATTGCGGAGCGTGATCGACGACACGATCGTCGGCCGTTAGAAACGAGCGAGCCACACAGCCAGCCTCGGCACCTCCATTGCCAAGGCCTCATTGGTGGGAAAAACGTGGGCAACGAAGCGAGAATAATAATGGGATAATGTGCTGGGATTTAACTAGACAAGCTCGATGGTGTGGGCGGCGAAGCTAATGATGATGCATGCTACACGAGAGCCAAATGGTTGGGGGGATTTCGAGAATGCGTAGTGCTTCCTCGAAGGCCCTTGAGGCGGCAGACGTGGGGTTGGATCTCGACGCTCATGCTTGCCTAGGCGGACTCATTATGTAGCGCGATCGACGACACGATCGTCGGCCGTTAAAAACGAGCGAGCCAGACGGCCAGCCTCGGCACCGCTACTGCCAAGGCCTCATTGGTGGGAAAAACGTGGGCAACGAAGCGAGAATAATTGTGGGATAATGTACTGGGATATGGCTAGACAAGCTCGATGGCGTGGGCGGCGAAGCTCACAATGATGCATGCTACGTGAGGGCCAAATTGTTGGGGGGATTTCTAGCATGCGGAGTGCTTCGTCGTAGGCCCTCGGGGCGGCAGATGTGGGGTTGGATCTCGACGCTCATGCTTGCCTAGGTGGACTCATTGCGCAGCGCGATCGACGACACGATCGTCGGCCGTTAAAAACGAGCGAGCCAGACGGCCAAATTCGGCATCCCTACTGCCAAGGCCTCATTGGTGGGAAAAACATGAGGCAACGAAGCGAGAATAATCGTGGGATAATGTCCTGGGATATGGCTGGACAAGCTCGATGGCGTGGGCGGCGAAGCTCACGATGATGCATGGTACGTGAGGGCCAAATTGTTGGGGGGATTTCGAGCATGCGGAGTGCTTCGTCGTAGGCCCTCGGGGCGGCAGACGTGGGGTTGGATCTCGACCCTCATGCTTGCCTAGGCGGACACATTGCGCAGCGCGATCGACGACACGATCGTCGGCTGTTAGAAACGAGCGAGCCACACGGCCAGCCTCGGCACCCCTACTGCCAAGGCCTCATTGGTGGAAAAAATGCGGGCAACGAAGCGAGCATAATTGTGGGTAATGTGCTGGAATTTGGCTAGACAAGCTCGATGGTGTGGGCGGCGAAGCTCACGATGATGCATGCCACGTGAGGGCCAAATTGTTGGGGGGATTTCGAGCATGCGGAGTGCTTCGTCGTAGGCCCTCGGGGCGGTAAACGTGGGGTTGGATCTCGACGCTCATGCTTGCCTAGGCGGACTCATTGCAGAGCGCGATCGAAGACACGATCGTCGGCCGTTAGAAACGAGCGAGCCACACGGCCAGCCTCGGCACCCCTACTGCGAAGGCCTCATTGGTGGGAAAAACATGGGCAACGAAGCGAGAATAATCGTGGGATAATGTGCAGGGATATGGCTGGACAAGCTCGATGGTGTGGGCGGCGAAGCTCACGATGATGCATGCTACGTGAGGGCCGAATTATTGGGGGGATTTGGAGCATGCGGAGAGCTTCGTCGAAGGCCCTCGGGGCGGCAGACGTGGGGTTGGATCTCGACGCTTATGCTTGCCTAGGCGGACTCATTGCGCAGCGCGATCGACGACACGATCGTCGGCCGTTAGAAACGAGCGAGCCACACAGCCAGCCTCGGCACCCCTACTGCCAAGGCCTCATTGGTGGGAAAAACGTGGGCAACGAACCGAGAATAATCCTAGGATAATGTGCTGGGATTTTGCTAGACAAGCTCGATGGTGTGGGCGGCGAAGCTAACGATGATGCATGCTACACGAGAGCCAAATGGTTGGGGGTATTTCGACAATGGGTAGAGCTTCCTCGCAGGCCCTTGAGGCGGCAAACGTGGGGTTGGATCTCGACGCTCATGCTTGCCTAGGCGGACTCATTATGCAGCGCGATCGACGACACGATCGTCGGCCGTTAAAAACGAGCGAGCCAGACGGCCAGCCTCGGCACCCCTACTGCCAAGGCCTCATTGGTGGGAAAAACATGGGCAACGAAGCGAGAATAATCATGGGATAATGTGCTGGGATATGGCTAGACAAGCTCGATGGTGTGGGCGGCGAAGCTTACGATGATGAATGCTACATGAGAGCCAAATGGTTAGGGGGATTTCGAGAATGCGTAGTGCTTCCTCGCAGGCCCTTGAGGCGGCAGATGTGGGGTTGGATCTTGACGCTCATGCTTGCCTAGGCGGACTCATTGCGCAGCGCGATCGACGACACGATCGTCGGCCGTTAAAAACGAGCGAGCCAGACGGCCAGCCTCGGCACCTCTACTGCCAAGGCCTCATTGGTGGGAAAAACGTGGGCAACGAAGCGAGAATAATCGTGGGATAATGTGCTGGGATATGGTTAGACAAGCTCGATGGTGTGGGCGGCGAAGCTCACGATGATGCATGCTACGTGATGGCCAAATTGTTGGGGGGATTTCGAGCATGCGGAGTGCTTCGTTGTAGGTCCTCGGGGCGAAAGACGTGGGGTTGGATCTTGACGCTCATGCTTGCCTAGGTGGACTCATTGCGCAGCGCGATCGACGACACGATCGTCGGCTGTTAGGAACGAGCGAGCCACACAGCCAGCCTCGGCACCCCTACTGCCAAGGCCTCATTGGTGGGAAAAATGTGGGCAACGAACCGAGAATAATCCTGGGATAATGTGCTGGGATTTTGCTACACAAGCTCGATGGTGTGGGCGGCGAAGCTTACGATGATGCATGCTACACGAGAGCCAAATGGTTGGGGGCATTTCGAGAATGCGTAGTGCTTCCTCGCAGGCCCTTAAGGCGGCAGACGTGGGGTTGGATCTCGACGCTCATGCTTGCCTAGGCGGACTCATTATGCAGCGCGATCGATGACACGATCGTCGGCCGTTAAAAACGAGCGAGCCAGACGGCCAGCCTCGGCACCCCTACTGCCAAGGCCTCATTGGTGGGAAAAACGTGGGCAACGAAGCGAGAATAATCATGGGATAATGTGCTGGGATATGGCTAGACAAGCTCGATGGTGTGGGCGGCGAAGCTTACGATGATGCATGCTACATGAGAGCCAAATGGTTAGGGGGATTTCGAGAATGCGTAGTGCTTCATCGCAGGCCCTTGAGGCGGCAGACGTGGGGTTGGATCCTGACGCTCATGCTTGCTTAGGCGGACTCATTGCGCAGCGCGATCGACGACACGATCGTCGGCCGTTAAAAACGAGCGAGCCAGACGGCCAGCCTCGGCACCCCTACTGCCAAGGCCTCATTGGTGGGAAAAACGTGGGCAACGAAGCGAGAATAATCGTGGGATAATGTGCTGGGATATGGCTAGACAAGCTCGATGGTGTGGGCGGCGAAGCTCACGATGATGCATGCTACGTGAGGGCCAAATTGTTGGGGGGATTTCGAGCATGCGGAGTGCTTCGTCGTAGGCCGTCGGGGCGGCAGACGTGGGGTTGGATCTCCACGCTCATGCTTGCCTAGGCGAACTCATTGCGCAGCGCGATCGACGACACGATCGTCGGCCGTTAGAAACAAGTTAGCCACACGGCTAGCCTCGGCACCCCTACTGCCAAGGCCTTATTGGCGGGAAAAACGTGGGCAACGAAGCGAGAATAATCGTGGGATAATGTGCTGGGATATGGCTAGACAAGCTCGATGGTGTGGGCGACGAAGCTCACGATGATGCATGCTACATGAGGGCCAAATTGTTGGGGGGATTTCGAGCATGCGGAGTGCTTCGTCGTAGGCCCTCGGGGCGGCACACGTGGGGTTGGATCTCGACGCTCATGCTTGCCTAGGCGGACTCATTGCGCAGCGCGATCGACGACACGATCGTCGGCTGTTAGAAACGAGCGAGCCACACAGCCAGCCTCGGCACCCCTACTGCCAAGGCCTCACTGGTGGAAAAAATGCGGGCAACGAAGCGAGCATAATTGTGGGATAATGTGCTGGAATTTGGCTAGACAAGCTCGATGGTGTGGGCGGCGAAGCTCACGATGATGCATGCTACGTGAGGAACAAATTGTTGGGGGGATTTCGAGCATGCGGAGTGCTTTGTCGTAGGCCCTCGGGGCGGTAAACGTGGGGTTGGATCTCGACGCTCATGCTTGCCTAGGCGGACTCATTGCAGAGCGCGATCGACGACACGATCGTCGGCCGTGAGAAACGAGCGAGCCACACGGCCAGCCTCGGCACCTCCATTGCCAAGGACTCATTGGTGGGAAAAATGCGGGCAACGAAGCGAGAATAATCATGGGATAATGTGCTGGGATTTGGCTAGACAAGCTCGATGGTGTGGGCGGCGAAGCTAACTATGATGCATGCTACATGAGAGCCAAATGGTTAGGGGGATTTCGAGAATGCGTAGTGCTTCCTCGCAGGCCCTTGAGGCGGCAGACGTGGGGTTGGATCCTGACGCTCATGCTTGCCTAGGCGGACTCATTGCGTTGCGCGATCTACGACACGATCGTCGGCCGTTAAAAACGAGCGAGCCAGACGGCCAGCCTCGGCACCCCTACTGCCAAGGCCTCATTGGTGGGAAAAACGTGGGCAACGAAGCGAGAATAATCGTGGGATAATGTGCTGGGATATGGCTAGACAAGCTCGATGGTGTGGGCGGCGAAGCTTACGATGGTGCATGCTACACGAGAGCCAAATGGTTGGGGGGATTTCGAGAATGCGTAGTGCTTCCTCGCAGGCCTTTCAGGCGGCAGACGTGGGGTTGGATCTCGACGCTCATGCTTGCCTAGGCGGACTCATTACGCAGCGCGATCGACGACACGATCGTCGGCCGTTAAAAACGAGCGAGCCAGACCACCAGCCTCGGCACCCCTACTGCCAAGGCCTCATTGGTGGGAAAAACATGGGCAACGAAGCGAGAATAATCATGGGATAATGTGCTGGGATATGGCTAGACAAGCTCGATGGTGTGGGCGGCGAAGCTCACGATGATGCATGCTACGTGATGGCCAAATTTTTTGGGGGATTTCGAGCATGCGGAGTGCTTCGTCGTAGTTCGTCGGGGCGGCAGACGTGGGGTTGGATCTCGACGCTCATGCTTGCCTAGGCGGATTCATTGCGCAGCGCGATCGACGACACGATCGTCGGCCGTTAGAAACAAGTGAGCCACACGGCTAGCCTCGGCACCCCTACTGCCAAGGCCTCATTGGCGGGAAAAACGTGGGCAACGAAGCGAGAATAATCATGGGATAATGTGCTGGGATATGGCTAGACAAGCTCGATGGTGTGGGCGGCGAAGCTCACGATGATGCATGCTACCTGATGGCCAAATTGTTGGGGGGATTTCGAGCATGTGGAGTGCTTCGTTGTAGGCCCTCGGGGCGACAGACGTGGGAGTGGATCTCGATGCTCATGCTTGCCTAGGCGGACTCATTGCGCAGCGCGACCGACGACACGATCGTCAGCTGTTAGAAACGAGCGAGCCACACAGCCAGCCTCGGCACCCCTACTGCCAAGGCCTCATTGGTGGAAAAAATGTGGGCAACAAAGCGAGCATAATTGTGGGATAATGTGCTGGAATTTGGCTAGACAAGCTCGATGGTGTGGGCGGCAAAGCTCACGATGATGCATGCTACGTGAGGGCCAAATTGTTGGGGGGATTTCGAGCATGCGGAGTGCTTCGTTGTAGGCCCTCGGGGCGGTAAACGTGGGGTTGGATCTCGACGCTCATGCTTGCCTAGGCGGACTCATTGCGGAGCGCGATCGACGACACGATCGTCGGCCGTTAGAAACGAGCGAGCCACACGGCCAGCCTCGGTACCTCCATTGCCAAGGCCTCATTGGTGGGAAAAACGTGGGCAACGAAGCGAGAATAATCATGGGATAATGTGCTGGGATTTGGCTAGACAAGCTCGATGGTGTGGGCGGCGAAGCTAACGATGATGCATGCTACATGAGAGCCAAATGGTTAGGGGGATTTCGAGAATGCGTAGTGCTTCCTCGCAGGCCCTTGAGGCAGCAGACATGGGGTTGGATCTCGACGCTCATGCTTGCCTAGGCGGACTCATTGCACAGCGCGATCGACGACACGATCGTCGGCCGTTAAAAACAAGCGAGCCAGACGGCCAGCCTCGGCACCCCTACTGCCAAGGCCTCATTGGTGGGAAAAACGTGGGCAACGAAGCGAGAATAATTGTGGGATAATGTGCTAGGATATGGCTAGACAAGCTTGATGGTGTGGCCGGCGAAGCTCACGATGATGCATGGTATGTGAGGGCCAAATTATTGGGGGGATTTCGGGCATGCGGAGTGCTTCGTCGAAGGCCCTCGGGGCGGCAGACGTGGGGTTGGATCTCGACGCTCATGCTTGCCTAGGGGGACTCATTGCGCAGCGCGATCGACGACACGATCGTCGGCTGTTAGAAACGAGCGAGCCACACAGCCAGCCTCGGCACCCCTACTGCCAAGGCCTCATTGGTGGAAAAAATGCGGGCAACAAAGCGAGCATAATTGTGGGATAATGTGCTGGAATTTGGCTAGACAAGCTCGATGGTGTGGGCGGCGAAGCTCACGATGATGCATGCTACGTGAGGGCCAAATTGTTGGGGGGATTTCGAGCATGCGGAGTGCTCCGTCGTAGGCCCTCGGGGCGGTAAACGTGGGGTTGGATCTCGACGCTCATGCTTGCCTAGGAGGACTCATTGCGGAGCGCGATCGACGACACGATCGTCGGTCGTTAGAAACGAGCGAGCCACACGGCCAGCCTCGGCACCTCCATTGCCAAGGCCTCATTGGTGGGAAAAACGTGGGCAACGAAGCGAGAATAATCATGGGATGATGCGCTGGGATTTGGCTAGACAAGCTCGATGGTGTGGGCGGCGAAGCTCACGATGATGCATGCTACGTGAGGGCTAAATTGTTGGGGGGATTTCGAGCATGCGGAGTGCTACGTCGTAGGCCCTCGGGGCGGTAAACGTGGGGTTGGATCTCGACGCTCATGCTTGCCTAGGCGGACTCATTGCGGAGCGCGATCGACGACTCGATCGTCGACCGTTAGAAACGAGCGAGCCACAAGGCCAGCCTCGGCACCTCCATTGCCAAGCCCTCATTGGTGCGAAAAACGTGGGCAAAGAAGCGAGAATAATCATGGGATAATGTGCTGGGATTTGGCTAGACAAGCTCGATGGTGTGGGCGACGAAGCTCACGATGATGCATGCTACGTGAGGGCCAAATTGTTGGGGGGATTTCGAGCATGCGGAGTGCTTCGTCGTAGGCCGTCGGGGCGGCAGACGTGGGGTTGGATCTCGACGCTCATGCTTGCCTAGGCGGACACATTGCGCAGCGCGATCGACGAAACGATCGTTGGCCGTTAGAAACAAGTGAGCCACACGGCTAGCCTCGGCACCCCTACTGCCAAGGCCTTATTGGCGGGAAAAACGTGGGCAACGAAGCGAGAATAATCGTGGGATAATGTGCTGGGATATGGCTAGACAAGCTCAATGGTGTGGGCGGCGAAGCTCACGATGATGCATGCTACGTGAAATTGTTGGGGGATTTCGAGCATGCGGAGTGCTTCGTCGTAGGCCCTCGGGGCGGCAGACGTGGGGTTGGATCTCGACGCTCATGCTTGCCTAGGCGGACTCATTGCGCAGCGCGATCGATGACACGATCGTCGGCTGTTAGGAAACGAGCGAGCCACACAGCCAGCCTCGGCACCCCTACTGCCAAGGCCTCATTGGTGGAAAAAATGCGGGCAACGAAGCGAGCATAATTGTGGGATAATGTGCTGGAATTTGGCTAGACAAGCTCGATGGTGTGGGCGCCGAAGCTCACGATGATGCATACTACGTGAGGGCCAAATTGTTGGGGGGATTTCGAGCATGCGTATTGCTTCGTCGTAGGCCCTCGGGACGGTAAACGTGGGGTTGGATCTCGACGCTCATGCTTGCCTAGGCGGACTCATTGCGGAGCGCGATCGTCGGCCGTTAGAAACGAGCGAGCCAGACGGCCAGCCTCGGCACCCTACTGCCAAGGCCTCATTGGTGGGAAAAACGTGGGCAACGAAGCGAGAATAATCGTGGGATAATGTGCTGGGATATGGCTAGACAAGCTCGATGGTGTGGGCGGCGAAGCTCACGATGATGCATGCTACGTGAGGGCCAAATTGTTGGGGGGATTTCGAGCATGCGAGTGCTTCGTCGTAGGCCCTCGGGGCGGCAGATGTGGGGTTGGATCTCGACGCTCATGCTTGCCTAGGCGGACTCATTGCGCAGCGTGATCGACGGCACGATCGTCGACCGTTAGAAACAAGTGAGCCACACGGCTAGCCTCGGCACCACTACTGCCAAGGCCTCATTGGTGGGAAAAACGTGGGCAACGAAGCGAGAATAATCGTGTGATAATGTGCTGGGATATGGCGAGACAAGCTCGATGGTGTGGGCGGCGAATCTCACGATGATGCACGCTACGTGAGGGCCAAATTATTGGGGGGATTTCGAGCATGCGGAGTGCTTCCTCGTAGGCCCTCGGGCGGCAGACGTGGGGTTGGATCTCGACGCTCATGCTTGCCTAGGCGGACACATTGCGCAGCGCGATCGACGACACGATCGTCGGCTGTTAGAAACGAGCGAGCCACACAGCCAGCCTCGGTACCTCTACTTGCAAGGCCTCATTGGTGGGAAAAATTCGGGCAACGAAGCGAGCATAATTGTGGGATAATGTGCTGGGATTTGGCTAGACAAGCTCGATGGTGTGGGCGGCGAAGCTTACGATGATGCATGCTACACGAGAGCCAAATGGTTGGGGGGATTTCGAGAATGCGTAGTGCTCCGTCGTAGGCCCCGGGGCGGTCAAACGTTGGGTTGGATCTCGACCTCATGCTGCCTAGAAAGGACTCATTGCGGACGCGATCGACACTGACGATCGTCGGTCGTTAGAAACGAGCGAGCCACCGGCCAGCCCTCGGCACCTCCATTGGCCAAGGCCCTCATTGGTGGGAAAAACGTGGGCAACGACGAGAGAATAATTCTGGGATGATGCGGCTGGGATTTGCTAGACAAGCTCGATGGTGTGGGCGGCCGACTCACGATGATGCATGCTACGTGAGGGCCAAATTGTTTGGTGGGATTTTCGAGCATGCGGAGTTGCTACGTCGTAGGCCCTCGGGGCGGTAAACGTGGGGTTGGATCTCGACGCTCATGCTTGCCTAGGCGGACTCATTGCGGAGCGCGATCGACGACTCGATCGTCGACCGTTAGAAACGAGCGAGCCACAAGGCCAGCCTCGGCACCTCCATTGCCAAGCCCTCATTGGTGCGAAAAACGTGGGCAAAGAAGCGAGAATAATCATGGGATAATGTGCTGGGATTTGGCTAGACAAGCTCGATGGTGTGGGCGACGAAGCTCACGATGATGCATGCTACGTGAGGGCCAAATTGTTGGGGGGATTTCGAGCATGCGGAGTGCTTCGTCGTAGGCCGTCGGGGCGGCAGACGTGGGGTTGGATCTCGACGCTCATGCTTGCCTAGGCGGACACATTGCGCAGCGCGATCGACGAAACGATCGTTGGCCGTTAGAAACAAGTGAGCCACACGGCTAGCCTCGGCACCCCTACTGCCAAGGCCTTATTGGCGGGAAAAACGTGGGCAACGAAGCGAGAATAATCGTGGGATAATGTGCTGGGATATGGCTAGACAAGCTCAATGGTGTGGGCGGCGAAGCTCACGATGATGCATGGTACGTGAGGGCCAAATTGTTTGGGGGATTTCGAGCATGCGGAGTGCTTCGTCGTAGGCCCTCAGGGCGGCAGACGTGGGGTTGGATCTCGACGCTCATGCTTGCCTAGGCGGACTCAATGCGCAGCGCGATTGACGACACGATCGTCGGCTGTTAGAAACGAGCGAGCCACACAGCCAGCCTCGGTACCCCTACTGCCAAGGCCTCATTGGTGGAAAAAATGCGGGCAACGAAGCGAGCATAATTGTGGGATAATGTGCTGGAATTTGGTTAGACAAGCTCGATGGTGTGGGCGGCGAAGCTCACGATGATGCATGCTACGTGAGGGCCAAATTGTTGGGGGGATTTCGAGCATGCGGAGTGCTTCGTCGTAGGCCCTCGGGGCGGTAAACGTGGGGTTGGATCTCGACGCTCATGCTTGCCTAGGCGAACTCATTGCGGAGCGCGATCGACGACAAGATCGTCGGCCGTTAGAAACGAGCGAGCCAGACGGCCAGCCTCGGCACCCCTACTGCCAAGGCCTCATTGGTGGGAAAAACGTGGGCAACGAAGCGAGAATAATCGTGGGATAACGTGCTGGGATATGGCTAGACAAGCTCGATGGTGTGGGCGGCGAAGCTCACGATGATGCATGCTACGTGAGGGCCAAATTGTTGGGGGGATTTGGAGCATGCGGAGTGCTTCGTCGTAGGCCCTCGGGGAGGCAGACGTGGGGTTGGATCTCGACGCTCATGCTTTCCTAGGCGTACTCATTGCGGAGCGCGATCGACGACACGATCGTCGGCCGTTAGAAACGAGCGAGCCACACGGCCAGCCTCGGCACCTCCATTGCCAAGGCCTCATTGGTGGGAAAAACGTAGGCAACGAAGCGAGAATAATCATGGGATAATGTGCTGGGATTTGGCTAGACAAGCTCGATGGTGTGGGCGGCCAAGCTAACGATGATGCATGCTACATGAGAGCCAAATGGTTAGGGGGGTTTCGAGAATGCGTAGTGCTTCCTCGCAGGCCCTCGAGGCGGCAGACGTGGGGTTGGTTCTCGACGCTCATGCTTGCCTAGGCGGACTCATTGCGCAGCGCGATCGAATACACGATCGTCGGCCGTTAAAAACGAGCGAGCCAGACGGCCAGCCTCGGCACCCCTACTGCCAAGGAATCATTGGTGGGAAAAACGTGGGCAACGAAGCGAGAATAATAGTGGGATAATGTGCTGGGATATGGCTAGACAAGCTCAATGGTGTGGGCGGCGAAGCTCACGATGATGCATGGTACGTGAGGGCCAAATTGTTTGGGGGATTTCGAGCATGCGGAGTGCTTCGTCGTAGGCCCTCAGGGCGGCAGACGTGGGGTTGGATCTCGACGCTCATGCTTGCCTAGGCGGACTCAATGCGCAGCGCGATTGACGACACGATCGTCGGCTGTTAGAAACGAGCGAGCCACACAGCCAGCCTCGGTACCCCTACTGCCAAGGCCTCATTGGTGGAAAAAATGCGGGCAACGAAGCGAGCATAATTGTGGGATAATGTGCTGGAATTTGGTTAGACAAGCTCGATGGTGTGGGCGGCGAAGCTCACGATGATGCATGCTACGTGAGGGCCAAATTGTTGGGGGGATTTCGAGCATGCGGAGTGCTTCGTCGTAGGCCCTCGGGGCGGTAAACGTGGGGTTGGATCTCGACGCTCATGCTTGCCTAGGCGGACTCATTGCGGAGCGCGATCGTCGGCCGTTAGAAACGAGCGAGCCAGACGGCCAGCCTCGGCACCCCTACTGCCAAGGCCTCATTGGTGGGAAAAACGTGGGCAACGAAGCGAGAATAATCATGGGATAATGTGCTGGGATTTGGCTAGACAAGCTCGATGGTGTGGGCGGCGAAGCTAACGATGATGCATGCTACATGAGAGCCAAATGGTTAGGGGGATTTCGAGAAGGCGTAGTGCTTCCTAGCAGGCCCTTGAGGCGGCAGACGTGGGGTTGGATCTCGACGCTCATGCTTGCCTAGGCGGACTCATTGCGCAGCGCGATCGACGACACGATCGTCGGCCGTTAAAAACGAGCGAGCCAGACGGCCAGCCTCGGCACCCCTACTGCCAAGGCCTCATTGGTGGGAAAAACGTGGGCAACGAAGCGAGAATAATCGTGGGATAATGTGATGGGATATG
>JAJFZO010000653.1:0-7500 GCA_021397835.1 Moringa oleifera
CTCAAAATCTCCCCAGCGATTTGGCCCTCGCGTAGCATGCATCATCATTAGCTTTGCCGCCCACATCGTCAAGCTTGTGTCGCCACATCCCAGCTCATTATCCCATGATTTCTTACATTTCGTTGCCCACGTTTTTCCCACCGATGAGGCCTTGGCAGCAAGGGTGTCACGCGTTGCCCAGGCTGGCCGTGTGGCTCGCTCATTGCAACGGCCGACGATCGTGTCGTCGATCACGCTGCGCAACGAGTCCGCCAAGGCAAGCCTGGGCATCGGGATCCAGCCCCCAATCCACCGCCTCGAGGGCCTGCGACGAAGCACTCTCCATGCTCGAAATCCCCCCAGCCATTTGGCCCTCGCGTAGCATGCATCATCGTTAGCTTCGCCGCCCACACCGTCGAGTTTGTGTAGCCACATCCCAGCTCATTATCCCACGATTTCTCTCATTTTTTTGCCCACGTTTTTCCCACCGATGAGGCCTTGGCAGCAGGGGTGTCGCACCTTTCCCAGGCTGGCCCTGTGACTCGCTTAATGCTAACAGCGGACGATCATGTCATCGATTGCGCTGCGCAACGAGTCCGCCTAGGCAAGCCTCGGCGTCAGGATCCAGCCCCGTATTCGCCACCTCAAGGGCCTGCGATGAAGTGCTCCGCATACTCAAAATCTCCCCAGCGATTTGGCCCTCGCGTAGCATGCATCATCATTAGCTTTGCCGCCCACATCGTCGAGCTTGTGTCGCCACATCCCAGCTCATTATCCCATGATTTCTTACATTTCGTTGCCCATGTTTTTCCCACCGATGAGGCCTTGGCAGTAGGGGTGTCACGCCTTGCCTAGGCTGGCCGTGTGGCTCGCTAATTGTTAACAGCCGACGATCATGTCGTCGATCGCGCTGCGCAACGAGCTCGCCTAGGCAAGCCTGGGCGTCGGGATGTAGCACCACATCTGCCACCTCGAGGGCCTGCGATGAAGCACTCCGCATGCTCAAAATCTCACCAGCGATTTGGCCCTCTCGTAGCCTGCATCATCGTTAGCTTCGCCGCCTACACCGTCGGGCTTGTGTAGCCACATCCGAGCTTATTATCCCACGATTTCTCTCATTTTGTTGCCCACATTTTTTCCACCAATGGGGCCTTGGCAGTAGGGTTGTCATGCGTTGCCCAGGCTGGCCGTGTGGCTCGCTCATTGCTAACGGTCGACGATCGTGTCGTCGATCATGCTGCGCAACGAGTCCGCTAAGGCAGGCCTGGGTGTCGGGATCCAGCCCCGCATCCACCGCCTTGAGGGCCTGCGACGAAGCACTCTGCATGCTCGAAATCGCCCCAGCGATTTGGCCCTCGCGTAGCATGCATCATCGTTAGCTTCGCCGCCCACACCGTCGAGTTTGTGTAGCCACATCCCAGCTCATTATCCCACAATTTCTCTCATTTTTTTGCCCACGTTTTTCCCACCGATGAGGCCTTGGCAGCAGGGGTGTCACACCTTGCCCAGGCTGGCCGTGTGGCTCGCTCATTGCTAACGGCCGACAATCCTATCGTCGATCGCACTGCGCAACGAGTCCGCCTTGGCAAGTCTTTGTGTCGGGATCCAGCCCCGCATCAGCCGCCTTGAAGGCTTGCGACGTACCACTCCACATGCTCAAAATCCCCCCAGCGATTTGGCCCTCGCGTAGCATGCATCATGGTTAGCTTCGTCGCCCACACCGTCGAGTTTGTGTAGCCACATCCCAGCTTATTATCCCACGATTTCTCTCATTTTTTTGCCCACGTTTTTCCCACCGATGAGGCATTGGCAGCAAGGGTGTCGCACCTTTCCTAGGCTGGCCATGTGACTCCCTTAATGCTAACAGACGACGATCATGTCGTCGATCGCGCTGCGCAACGAGTCCTCCTAGGCAAGCCTCGGCGTCGGGATCCAGCCCCGCATTCGCCACCTCAAGGGCCTGCGATGAAGCGCCCCGCATACTCAAAATCTCCCCAGCGATTTGGCCCTCGCGTAGCATGCATCATCATTAGCTTTGCCGCCCACATCGTCGAGCTTGTGTCGCCACATCCCAGCTCATTATCCCATGATTTCTTATATTTCGTTGCCCACATTTTTCCCACCGATGAGGCCTTGGCAGCAGGGATGTCACGCCTTGCCTAGGCTGACCGTGTGGCTCGCTAATTGTTAACAGCCGACGATCATGTCGTCGATCGCGCTGCGCAACGGGCTCGCCTAGGCAAGCCTGGGCGTCGGGATGTAGCCCCGCATCTGCCACCTCGAGGGCCTGCGATGAAGCACTCCGCATGCACAAAATCTCACCAGTGATTTGGCCCTCGCGTAGCCTGCATCATCGTTAGCTTCGCCGCCCACACCGTCGGGCTTGTGTAGCCACATCCCAGCTTATTATCCCACAATTTTTCTCATTTTGTTGCCCACATTTTTCCTACCGATGAGGCCTTGGCAGCAGGGGTGTCGCACCTTTCCCAGGCTGGCCCTGTGACTCGCTTAATGCTAACAGCCGACAATCATGTCGTCGATCGCGCTGCGTAATGAGTTCGCCCAGGCAAGCCTCGGCGTCGGGATCCAGCCCCGCATTCGCCACCTCGAGAGCCTGCGATGAAGCGCTCCGCATACTAAAAATCTCCCCAGCGATTTGGCCCTCGCGTAGCATGCATCATCATTAGCTTTGCCGCCCACATCGTCGAGCTTGTGTCGCCACATCCCAGCTCATTATCCCATGATTTCTTACATTTCGTTGCCCATGTTTTTCCCACCGATGAGGCCTTGGCAGCAGGGGTGTCACGCCTTGCCTAGGATGGCCGTGTGGCTCGCTAATTGTTAACAGCCGACGATCATGTCGTCGATCGCGCTGCGCAAAGAGCTCGCCTAGGCAAGCCTGGGCGTCTGGATGTAGCCCCGCATATGCCACCTCGAGGGCCTGCGATGAGGCACTTCGCATGCTCAAAATCTCACCAGCGATTTGGCGCTCGCGTAGCCTGCATCATCGTTAGCTTCGCCGCCCACACCGTCGAGTTTGTGTAGCCATATCCCAGCTTAATATCCCACCATTTCTCTCATTTTGTTGCCCACGTTCTTTCCACCGATGGGCCCTTGGCAGCAGGGGTGTCACGCGTTGCCCAGGCTGGCCGTGTGGCTCGCTCATTGCTAACGGCCGACGATCGTGTCGTCGATCACGCTGTGCAACGAGTCCGCCAAGGCAGACCTGGGCGTCAGGATCCAGCCCCGCATCCACCGCCTCGAGGGCCTGCGACGAAGCACTCTGCATGCTCGAAATCCCCTCAGCGATTTGGCCCTCGTATAGCATGCATCATCGTTAGCTTCGCCGCCCACACCGTCGAGTTTGTGTAGCCACATCCCAGCTCATTATCCCTTGATTTCTCTCATTTTTTTTCCCACATTTTTCCCACCGATGAGGCCTTGGCAGCAGGGGTGTCACACCTTGCCCAGGCTAGCCGTGTGGCTCGCTCATTGCTAACAGCCGACAATCGTGTCGTCGATCGCACTACACAACGAGTCCACCTTGGCAAGTCATTGTGTCGGGATCCAGCCCCGCATCAGCCGCCTTGAAGGCTTGCGACGTACCACTCCACATGCTCAAAATCCCCCCAGCGATTTGGCCCTCGCGTGGCATGCATCATCATTAGCTTCGCCGCCCACACCGTCGGGCTTGTGTAGCCACATCCCAGCTTATTATCCCACGATTTTTCTCATTGTGTTGCCCACGTTTTTCCCACCGATGAGGCCTTGGCTGCAGGGGTGTCGCACCTTTCCCAGGCTGGCCCTGTGACTCACTTAATGCTAACAGCCGACGATCATGTCGTCGATCGCGCTGCGCAACGAGTCTGCCTAGGCAAGCCTCGGCGTCGAGATCCAGCCCTGCATTCGCCACCTCGAGGGCCTGCGATGAAGCACTTCGCATACTCAAAATCCCCCCAGCGATTTGGCCCTCGCGTAGCATGCATTATCATTAGCTTCGCTGCCCACATCATCGAGCTTGTGTTGCCACATCCCAGCTCATTATCCCATGATTTCTTACATTTCGTTGCCCACGTTTTTCCCACCGATGAGGCCTTGGCAGCAGGGGTGTCACGCCTTGCCTAGGCTGGCCGTGTAGCTCGCTAATTGTTAACAGCCGACGATCATGTCGTCGATCGCGCTGCGCAACGAGTTTCCTTAGGCAAGCCTGGGCTTCGGGATGTAGCCCCGCATCTGCCACCTCGAGGGCCTGCGATGAAGCACTCCGCATGCTCAAAATCTCACCAGCGATTTGGCCCTCGCGTAGCCTGCATCATCGTTAGCTTCGCTGCCCACACCGTCGAGTTTGTGTAGTGGCATCCCAGCTCATTATCCCACAATTTCTCTCATTTTGTTGCCCATGTTTTTTCCATCGATTAGGCCTTGGCAGCAGGGGTGTCACTCCTTGCCCAGGCTGGCCGTGTGGCTCGCTCATTGCTAATGGCTGACAATCATGTCGTCGATCGCACTGCGCAACGAGTCCGCCAAGGCAGGCCTGGGCGTCGGGATCTAGCCCTGCATCAACCACCTTGAAGGCTTGCGACGTACCACTCCACATGCTCAAAACCCTCCCAGCGATTTGGCCCTCGCGTAGCATGCATCATCAATAGCTTCGTCGCCCACACCGTCGGGCTGGTGTAGCCACGTCCCAGCTTATTATCCCACGATTTTTCTCATTGTGTTGCCCACGTTTTTCCCACCGATGAGGCCTTGGCAACAGGGGTGTCGCACCTTTCCCAGGCTGGCCCTGTGACTCGCTTAATGCTAACAACCGACGATCATGTCGTCGATCACGCTGCGCAACGAGTCCGCCTAGGCAAGCCTCGGCGTCGAGATCCAGCCCTGCATTCGCCACCTCGAGGGCCTGCGATAAAGCGCTTCGCATACTCAAAATCCCCCCAGGAATTTGGCCCTCGCATAGCATGCATCATCATTAGCTTCGCTGCCCACATCGTCGAGCTTGTGTTGCCACATCCCAACTCATTATCTCATGATTTCTTACACTTCGTTGCCCACGTTTTTCCCACCGATGAGGCCTTGGCAGCAGGGGTGTCACGCCTTGCCTAGGCTGGTCGTGTGGCTCGCTAATTGTCAAAAGCCGATGATCATGTCGTCGATCGCGTTACGCAATGAGTTCGCCAAGGCAAGCCTGGGCGTCGGGATGTAGCCCCGCATCTGCCACCTCGAGGGCCTGCGATGAAGCACTCCGCATCCTCAAAATCTCACCAGCGATTTGGCCCTCGCGTAGCATGCATCATCGTTAGCTTCGCCGCCTACACCGTCGGGCTTGTGTAGCCACATCCCAACCTGTTATCCCACGATTTTTCTCATTTTGTTGCCTACCTTTTTCCCACCGATGAGGCCTTGGCAGCAGGGGTGTCGCACCTTTCCCAGGCTGGCCCTGTGACTCGTTTAATGCTAACAGCCGACGATCATGTCGTCGATCGCGCTGCGCAACGAGTCCGCCTAGGCAAGCCTCGGCGTCGGGATCCAGCCCCACATTCGCTACCTCGAGGGCCTGCGATGAAGCGCTCCGCATACTCAAAATCCCCCCAGCGATTTGGCCCTCGCGTAGCATGCATCATCAATAGCTTTGCCGCCTACATCGTCGAGCTGACGTCGCCACATCCTAGCTCATTATCCCATGATTTCTTACATCTCCTTGCCCACGTTTTTCCCACTGATGAGGCCTTGGCAGCAGGGGTGTCACGCCTTGCCTAGGCTAGCCATGTGGCTCGCTAATTGTTAACAGCCGACGATCATGTCGTCGATCAGGCTGCGCAATGAGTTCGCCAAGGCAAGCCTGGGCGTCGGGATGTAGCCCCGCATCTGCCACCTTGAGGGCCTGCGATGAAGCACTCCGCATGCTCAAAATCTCACCAGTGATTTGGCCCTCGCGTAGCCTGCATCATCGTTAGCTTCGTCGCCCACACCGTCAAGTTTGTGTAGCCATATCCCAGGTCAATATCCCACAATTTCACTCATTTTGTTGCCCTCGTTTTTTCCACTGATGGGGCCTTGGCAGCAGGGGTGTCACGCCTTGCCCAGGCTGGCCGTGTGGCTCGCTCATTGCTAACGGCCGACGATCGTGTTGTCGATCACGCTGCGCAACGAGTCCGCCAAGGCAGGCCTGGGCGTTGCGATCCAGCCCCGCATCCACCGCCTCGAGGGCCTGCGATCAAGCACTCTGCATGCTCGAAATCCCCCCAGCGATTTGGCCTTCGCGTAGCAAGCATCATCGTTAGCTTCACCGCCCACAACGTCGAGTTTGTTTAGCCACATCCCAGCTCATTATCCCACGATTTCTCTCATTTTGTTGCCCACATTTTTCCCATCGATGAGGCCTTGGCAGCAGGGGTGTCACACCTTGCCCAGGCTGGCCGTGTGGCTCGCTCATTGCTAACGATCGACAATCGTGTCGTCGATCGCACTGCGCAACGAGTCCACCTAGGCAAGCCTGGGCGTCGGGATCCAGCCCCGCATCCGTCACCTCGAGGGCCTGCGACGAAGCACTCCACATGCTCAAAATCCCCCTAGCGATTTGGTCCTCACGCAGCATGCATCATCATTAGCTTCGTCGCCCATACCGTCGAGCTTGTGTAGCCACATCCCAGCTCATTATCCCATGATTTTTCTCATTTCATTACCCACGTTTTTCCCACCGATGAGGCCTTGGTAGGAGAGGTGTCACGCCTTGCCCAGGCTGGCCATGTGGCTCGCTCAATGCAAACGGTCGATGATCGTGTCGTCAATCGCGCTGCGCAACGAGTCCGCCTAGGCAAGCTTGGGCGTCGGGTAGCAGCCCCGCATCTGCCGCCTCGAGGGCCTGCGACGAAGCACTCCGCATGCTCAAAATCCCCCCAGCAATTTGGCCCTCGCGTAGCATGCATCATCGTTAGCTTCGCCGCCCACACCGTCGAGTTTGTGTAGCCACATCCCAGCTCATTATCCCAAAATTTCTCTCATTTCATTGCCCATGTTTTTTCCACCGATGGGGCCTTGGCAGCAGGGGTGTCACACCTTACCTAGGCTGGCCGTGTGGCTTGCTCATTGCTAACTATCGACAATCGTGTCGTCGATCGCGCTGCGCAACGAGTCCACCTAGGCAAGCCTGGGCGTCAGGATTCAGCCCCGCATCTGCCACCTCGAGGGCCTGCGACGAAGCACTCCGCATGCTCAAAATCCCCCTAGCGATTTGGCCCTCACGCAGCATTCATCATCATTAGCTTCGTCGCCCATACCGTCGAGCTTGTGTAGCCACATCCCAGCTCATTATCCCATGATTTTTCTCATTTCATTACCCACGTTTTTCCCACCGATGAGGCCTTGGTAGGAGAGGTGTCACACCTTGCCCAGGCTGGCCATGTGGCTCGCTCAATGCAAACAGTCGATGATCGTGTCGTCAATCACGCTGCGGAACGAGTCCGCCTAGGCAAGCTTGGGCGTCGGGAAGCAGCCCCGCATCTGCCGCCTCGAGGGCCT
>JAJFZO010000653.1:15000-20000 GCA_021397835.1 Moringa oleifera
AGGCTGGCCTTGTGGCTCGCTTGTTGCTAACGGTCGACGATCGTGTCGTCGATCGCTCTGTGCAACAAGTCCGCTTCTAGGCAAGCCTGAGCATCGAGATCCAACCCTGCATCCACCACCTCGAGGGCCTGCAACAAAGCACTCCGCATGCTTGAAATCCCCCCAACGATTTGGCCCTCACGTAGCATGCATCATCGTTAGCTTCGCCGCCCACTCCATCGAGCTTGTCTAGCCACATCCCAGCTCATTATCCCACGATTATTCTCGCTTCATTGCCCACGTTTTTCCCACCGATAAGGCCTTGGCAGGAGGGGTGCCCAGGCTGGCCGTGTGGCTCACTCATTGCTAACGGTCGACGATCGTGTCGTCGATCACACTACGCCTGTGATGAAGCACTCTGCATGCTCCAAATTCCCCCCAACGATTTGGACCTCGTGTAGCATGCATCATCGTTAGCTTCGCCGCGCACACCGTTGAGCCTGTGTAGCCACATCCCAGCTCATTATCCCACGATTTTTCTCATTTCGTTGCCCACATTTTTCCCATTGATGAGGCCTTGGCAGCATGGGTGTCACGCCTTGCCCAGGCTGGCCGTGTGGCTTGCTCATTGCTAACGGCAGACGATCCTGTGGTCGATTGCGCTGCGCAACGAGTCCGCCTAGGCAAGCCTGGGTGTCGGGATCCTGCCCCGCATCCGTCGCCTCGAGGGCCTGCGATGAAGCACTCCGCATGCTCAATATCCCCCCAGCGATTTGGTGCTCACGTAGCATGCATCATCGTTAGCTTTGCCGCCCACACCGTCGAGCTTGTGTAGCCACATCCCAGCTCATTATCCCACGATTTTTCTCATTTCGTGGCCCATATTGTTCCCACCAATGAGGCCTTGGCAGCAGGGGTGTCATGCCTTGCCCAGGCTGGCCATGTGGCTCGCTCATTGCTAATGGCCGACGATCGTGTCATCGATCGCGCTGTGCAATGAGTCCGCCTAGGCAAGCCTGGGTGTCGGGATCTAACCCCGCATCTGCCGTCTCGAGGGCCTGCTATGAAGCACTCTGTATGCTCGAAATCCCCGTAGCGATTTAGTCCTCGCATAGCATGCATCATCGTTAGCTTTGCCACCCACACCGTCGAGTTTTTCAAGCCACATCCCAGCTCATTATCCCACAATTTCTCTCGTTTCGTTGCCCATGTTTTTCCCACCGATGAGGCCTTGGCAGCAGGGGTGTCACGCCTTGCCCAGGCTGGCCGTATGGCTCGCTAGTTGCTAACAGTCGACGATCATGTCGCTGATCACGCTGCGCAACGAGTCCGCCTAAGCAAGCCTGAGCGTCAGGATCAAACCCAACTTCCACCACCACGAGGGCCTGCGACGAAGCACTCCGCATGCTTGAAATCCCCCTAGCGATTTGGCCCACGCGTAGCATGCATCATCATTAGCTTCGCCGCCCACACCGTCGAGCTTGTGGAGCCACATCCCAGCTCATCATGTCATGCCTACTGGGGGCTGCCTGGGAATGCCTTACGTGCCCAGGGTCCGTGCGACATGGCTCCTCTGGCTCGCTCGCTGTGCACTAAGTCGAGGGACAGGGACGAGGGGGCTGGCTCGCGATGGGCACCCGAGGCCTGGCTGGCGCGCCCACCGCTGCCTCACGCTGGGCGAGTAGCCCATGCCATGCCTGCTGGGGGCTGCCTGGGCATGCCACCTGTGCCCAGGGTCTGTGTGACGCAGCCCGCCTGGCTCGCTCGCTGGGCACTTAGTCGAGAGACAGGGACGTGGGGGCTGGCTAGCGATGGGTGCCCGTGGCCTGGCTGGCGTGCCCACCGCTGCCGCACGCTGGGCGAGCAGCCCATGCCGTGCCTGCAGGGGGCTGCCTGGGAGTGCCACACATGCCAATGGTCTGTGCGACGCGGCCCCCCTGGCTCGCTCGCTTAGCACTTAGTCGAGGGACAGGGATGTGGAGGCTGGCTCGCGATGGGCACCCGCGGCCTGGCTGGCGCGCCCACTGCTGCTACACGCTGGGCTAGCAGCCCATGCCGTGCCTGCTGGGGGCTTCCTGGGTGTGCAAACCATGCCCAGGGTCCATGCGACCCAGCCCCCCTAGCTCACTCGCTGGGCACTTAGTTGAGGGACAGGGACGAGGGGGCTGGCTCATGATGGGCGCCTGTGGCCTGGCTGGCGCGCCCTCCTCTGCCGTGCTTGCTGGGCACTTAGCCCATGCCGTGCTTGCTGGGGGCTGCCTTGGCATGCCTCCCGTGCCCATAGTCTGTGTGACACGGCTCCCCTGGCTTGCTCGCCCGGCACTAAGTCGAGGGACAGGGATGAGGGGGCTGGCTCCTGTTGGGCGCCGGTGGCCTGGCTGGCGTGCCCACCTCTACCACACATTGGGCACTTAGCCCATGCTGTGCCTGCTGGGGGATGCCGGGGCATGCCTCCCGTGCCAAGTGCCCTTGCGACGTGGCTCCCTTGGCTCGCTCGCTGGACACTTGGTCGAGGGACAGGGACCAGGGGGCTAGCTCGCGATGGGAGCCCGTGGCATGGCTGGTGCGCCCACCGCTGCCGCATGCTGGGCACTTGGCCCATGCCGTGCCAGCTGGGGGCTGCCTGGGCATGCCTTCTGACACAGGGTCCATGCGACATGGGTCCTCTGGCTCGCTCGCTGTGCACTAAGTCGAGGGACAGGGACGAGGGGGCTGGCTCGCGATGGGCGCCCGTGGCCTGGCTGGTGCGCCCACCGCTGCAGCACGCTGGGCACTTGGCACATGCCGTGCATACTGGGGCTGCCTGGGAATGCCTTCTGTGCCCAGGATCTATGCGACTTGGGTCCCCTGGCTCACTCGCTGGGCACTTAGTCGAAGGACAGGGTCGAGGGGGCTGGCTCACAATGGGTGCCCGTGGCCTGGATGTCGCGCCCACTGCTGCCGCATGCTGGGCACTTGGGCCATACCGTGCATACTAGGGGCTTCCTGGTGATGCCTCCCATGCCCAGGGTCTGTGCGACGCAGCTCCTCTGGCTCGCTCGCTGGGCACTTAGTCGAGGGACAGGCACATGGGGGCTGGTTCGAGATGGGTGCCCACGGCCTGGCTGGCCCGCCCACCGCTGCCGCACGCTGGAAAAGCAGCCCATGCCGTGCCTGCTGGGGACTGCCTGGGCGTGCCACCCGTGCCCAGGGTCGGTGCGATGCGGCAACCCTGGCTCGCACGCTGGGCAGTCAGTCGAGGGGCGGGGACGACGGTGCTGGCTCGCGATGGGTGCCCGCGGCCTGGCTGGCGCGCCCACTGCTGCCGCACGCTGGGTGAGCAGCCCATGCCGTACCTGCTGGGGGCTGCCTGGGCATGCCACACATGCCCAGGGTCCGTGCGACGTGGACTCCCTGGCTCGCTCGCTGAGCACCTAGTTGAGGGACTGGGACGTGGAGGCTGGCTCGCGAAGGGCACTCGCGGCCTGGCTGGCGCGCCCACCGCTGCCGCATGGTGGGCGAGCAGCCCATGCTGTGCCTGCTGGGGGCTGCCTGGGCGTGCCAACCATGCCCAAGGTCCCTGCGACCCAGCCCTCCTAACTCGCTCGCTGGGCACTTAGTCGAGGAACAGGGACGAGGGGGCTGGCTCGCGATGGGCGCCTGTGGCCTGGCTGGCGCGCCCTCCTCTGTCGCAGGCTGGGCACTCGGCCCAGGCCGTGCTTGCTGGGGGCTGCCTGGGCATGCCTCCTGTGGCCAGAGTCCATGCGACACGGCTCCCCTGGCTCGATCGATGGGCATTAAGTCGTGGGACAGGGACGAGGGGGCTGGCTCGTGATGGGTGCCCGTGGCCTGGCTGGTGCGCCCACCTCTACCGCACGCTGGGCACTTAGCCCATGCTGTGCCTACTGGGGGCTGCCGAGGAATACCTTTCGTGCCCAGGGTCCATGCGATGTGGCCCCCCTGGCTCGCTCGCTGGGCTCTTAGTTGAGGGACAGGGACCAGGGGGCTGGCTTGCGATGGGAGCCCGTGGCCTGGCTGGTGGGCCCACCGCTGTCGCATGCTGGGCACTTGGCCCATGCTGTTCCTGCTGGGGGCTGCCTGGGCAGGCCTTCAATGCCCAGGGTCTGTGTGACATGGCTCCTCTGGCTCGCTCGCTGTGCACTAAGTCGAGGGTCGAGGGGGCTGGCTCGCGATGGGCGCCTATGGCCTGGATGGCGCGCCCACTGCTGCCGCACGCTGGGCACTTGGGCCATGCCGTGCATACTGGGGGCTTCCGTGTCATGCCTCTCGTGCCCAGGGTCTTTGCGATGCAGCTCCCCTGGCTTGCTCGCTGGGAACTTAGTCGAGGGACAGGCACGTGAGGGCTGGTTTGCAATGGGCGCTCGCGGCCTGGCTGGCGCGCCCACCGCTGCCGCACGCTGGGTGAGCAGCCCATGCCGTGCCTGCTGGGGGCTGCCTGGGCGTGCCAACCATGCCCAGGGTCCATGCCACCCAGCCCCCCTAGCTAGCTTGCTGGGCACTTAGTCGAGGGACAGGGACGAGGGGGCTGGCTCACGATGGGCGGCTGTGGCCTGGCTGGCGCGCCCTCCTTTGCCACATGCTGGGCACTTGGCCCATGCCGTGCTTGCTGGGGGCTGCCTAGGAATGCCTCCCGTGCCCAGAGTTCGTGCAACACGGCTCCCCTGGCTCGCTCGCTGGGCACTAAGTCGAGGGACAGTGACGAGGGGGCTGGCTAGTGATGGGCGCTTGTAACCTGGCTGGCGGGCCCTCCTCTGCAGCATGCTAGGCACTTGGCCAATGCTGTGCTTGCTGGGGGCTGCCTGGGCATGCCACCGGTGCCAATAGTCTGTGCGACACGGCTTCCCTGGCTCGCACGCCCGGCACTAAGTCGAGGGACAGGGACGAGGGGGCTGGCTCGCGATGGGCGCCCGTGGCCTGGCTGGCGTGCCCACCTTTACCGCACACTGGGCACTTAGCCCATGCCGTGCCTGCTGGGGGCTGCCGGGGCATGCCTCCCAAGCCCAGGGTCCATGCGATGTGGC
>JAJFZO010000653.1:25000-27500 GCA_021397835.1 Moringa oleifera
GAGGGCTTGCGATAAAGTGCTCCGCATGCTCTAAATCCCCCCAATGATTTGGTCCTCACGTAGCATGCATCATTGTTAGCTTCACCGCCCACACCATCGAGCTTGTCTAGCCACATCACCGCTCATTATCCCATGATTATTCTTGCTTCGTTGCCCACGTTTTTCCCATCGATGAGGCCTTGGCAGCAGGGGTGCCCAGGCTGGCCGTGTGGCTCACTCATTGCTAACAGCCGACGATCATGTCGTCGATCGCGCTGCGCAACGAGTCCGCCTAGGCAAGCCTGAGCGTCGGGATCCAACCCCACGTCCGTCGCCTCGAGGGCCTGCGATGAAGCACTTCGCATGCTTGAAATTCCCCCCAACGATTTGACCCTCGTGTAGCATGCATCATCGTTAGCTTCGCCGCCCACACCATCGAGCTTGTGTAGCCACAGCCCAGCTCATTATCCCACGATTTTTCTCATTTTGTTGCCCACGTTTTTCCCATCGATGAGGCCTTGGCAGCAGGGGTGTCACGCCTTGCCCAGGCTGGCCGTGTGGCTCACTCATTGCTAATGGTCGACGATCGTGCCGTCGATCACGCTGCACAACGAGTCCACCTAGGCAAGCCTGGGCATCGGGTTCCAACCCCGCATCTGCTGCTTCGAGGGCTGGCAATGAAGCACTCCGCATGCACGAAATCCCCCCAGCGATTTGGCCCTCGCGTAGCCTGCATCATCATTAGCTTCGCCGCCCACACCATCGAGTTTGTCTAGCCACATCCCAGCTCATTATCCCATAATTTCTCTCATTTCGTTGCCCACATTTTTCCCGCCGATGAGGCCTTGGCAGCAGGGGTGTCACGCCTTGTCTAGGCTGGCCGTGTGGCTCGCCCGTTGCTAAAGGCTGACGATCGTGTCGTCGATCACGCTGCGCAAGGCAAGTCTGAGCGTCGGGATCCAACCCTACGTTCATAGCCTTGAAGGCCTGCGACGAAGCATTCTGAATGCTCGAAATCCCCCTGGCGATTTGGCCCTCACGTAGCATGCATCATCCTTAGCGTCGCCGCCCACACTGTCGAGCTTGTGTAGCCACATCCCAGCTTATTATCCCATGATTTTTCTCATTTCATTGCCCAAAATTTAGTGGATTTCGTTTCCCACGTTTTCCCCACTCCATTGGCTATTGATCGGCCGCCACAGCCACGCACCACCGGTTGGATGGGCACGACAGCATGCCGCCCTGCCCATGCCATGCGCGCTGGGTTGCCCAAGCCCAGCGCCTGCCCACGTGGGATGGGGCAGGGGGGGAGGCACGCATGGCCTGTTGGCACCCAGCAACCTAGGTGACCACCTCCCCCTTAAAGAGTCTTAAATGAAATTTCACTCCCGGCAGGAGAAAACATCAATATGTCTGAGCCGTCATAATGGGTCTAAAAAATTATTTACTTGGAATTTTGAGCTAAAATTTTGTACATAAAGGGAGAATATTCATATCTACCACCAGAAAAAATTTCAGAACTTTCTGGGCACTAAATTTTTTTTTAATGAATTTTTTACGGCAAAAAATTGAAAAAAATCATCAAAAATAGCTCGTGAGTTGAAATGATCCCAAACTTCAGGGGCAGACTCCTCATGAATTACACGAATTATTTGAGTCATTTCAGGACAAATTCCATGATGAAAAGATGGTAAATTCACAACAATTTCGCAACAGGGCATTGCGGCCAACAGGTTGGGGCAGCTGTGCATCTGCCTGGCCCATGGAGCATGCTGGCTGCCCTGTGCAGCGCACCTCCAGCATCCCTATGGCAGCCCTCAGGGTCCACCAGAGCCAGGGGCCACGGCCAAGGCCAGCTTGCCCATGAAATCAACGCCCACAGCATGTGCTGAGCCTTACAGCGCGCTCGCGGCTAGCTCGCATGGGGCGCCCCTGGCAAGGCTGGCGCCGTGACTGCTGGCGACTGCTATGGCACCCCTGGCTCGCATGCTGGGCAGTCAGTCGAGGGGCAGGGACGAGGGGGCTGGCACGATATGGGTGCCCGTGGCCTGACTGGCGCGCCCACCGCTGCCGCACGCTGGGCTAGCAGCCCATGCCGTGCTTGCTGGGGGTTGCCTGGGCATGCCACCCGTGCCCAGGGCCCGTGCGATGTGGCACCCCTAGCTCGCACACCGGGCAGTTAGCCGAGGGGCAAGGATGGGGGGGCTGGCTCGCGATGGGCGCCCGCAACCTGGCTGGAGCGCCCACCGCTGCCGCACACTGGACGAGCAGCCAATACCGTGCCTGTTGGGGGCTGCCTAAGCGTGCCACCCTAGCCCAAGGTTCGTGCGATGCGGCACCCCTGGCTGGCACGCTGGGCAGTTAGTCGAGGGGCAGGGGCGAGGGGGCTGGCTCGCGATGGGTGCCTGCGGCCTGGCTGGCGCGCCCATCGCTGTCGCACGCTGGGCGAGCAGCCCATGCCGTGCCTGCTAGGGGCTGCCTGGGTGTGCCACCCGTGCCAAGGGTCCGTGCGACATGGCAC
>JAJFZO010000653.1:30000-34722 GCA_021397835.1 Moringa oleifera
CTGCGAGTGTATCAAAGGCTCGAGCTTGGGCCACCATCGCGATTCGCATCGGTCCGCACCCCAAGTCGATCGGCGGACCGGCTCATGGTCGTTCCACATCCGACCGAGGTGGATTACCGACCCCCATCCACTTCCCTCTTGACAATTTCAAGCACTCTTTGACTCTCTTTTCAAAGTCCTTTTCATCTTTCCCTTGTGGTACTTGTTCGCTATCGGTCTCTTGCCCGTATTAAGCCTTAGACGAAATTTACTACCCTATTAGGGCTGCATTCCCAAACAACCCGATTCGTCGATAGCGCCTCGTTGTGCGACAGGGTCCGGGCGAGACGGGGCTCTCACCCTCTCCGGTACCCCTTTCCAAGGGACTTGGGCCCCAGTCCGTCGCTGAGGACTCTTCTCCAGACTATAATTCGGGCACCGAGGGCGCTCGATTTTCAAGCTGGGCATTTCCCGGTTCGCTCGCTGTTACTAGGGAAATCTTTGTTAGTTTCTTTTCCTCTGCTTATTGATATGCTTAAACTCAGCAGGTGATCTCGCCTGACCTGGGGTCACATCTTGATCGATCGATCATTGGGTCCGTGAGCCGCGAGTGAGGGAGCACGAGGCTTTCTCTACCACCGCCAAGCCGTGACGCGGCATCGCTTGAGACTCTTTTTTAGGCCAACCGTGAGCCAGAGGCGCACGGGAGGCCAACATCTGCCCAGCAATGGTCCTTCCGCTCCCCCAAAGGATGCGGGGGGGTTGGGGGCGACGGTGCTTGACACCCATTTAGACATGGCCTCAGCCTGATGGCTTTAGTTGCAACTTGCGTTCAAAAACTTGATGGCTCACGGGATTCTGCAATTCACACCATGTATCGCATTTTGCTAAGTTCTTCATCGATGCAAGAGCCGAGATATCCGTTGCCGAGAGTCATTTTAGACATCGTTTAGGGATGACACGACCGCCAGCCGCGCACCGACATCGGGGCGACTGGGGAGTACTTTTTCATTTTAGTTCCTTGGCGCATCCTGCGCTGTGGGTTTTGTTGTTGCGCGTGACGAGGGGCTTGGGTGCTAGCCCGTGCACCCTTGCCGCGCGAGGCGGGACGAGAGGCTCGAGAGCCCTCCGCCCTACCAGTGTGTTTACAACATGTTCGTGGGTCGTTTCGCTGAGCGAGTTTTTGACAATGATCCTTTCGTAGGTTCACTTACGAAAACCTTGTTACGACTTCTCCTTCCTCTAAATGATAAGGTTTAGTGGACTTCTTGCGACGTCGCAAGCGGCGAACCGCCCACATCTCCGCGATCCGAACACTTCACAGGACCATTTAATCGGTAGGAGCGACAGGCGGTGTGTACAAAGGGCAGAGACATAGTCAACGCGAGCTGATGACTCGCGCTTACTAGGAATTCCTCGTTGAAGACCAACAATTGCAATGATCTATCCCCATCACGATGAAATTTCAAAGATTACCCGGGCTTGTCGGCCAAGGCTATAAACTCGTTGAATACATCAGTGTAGCGCGCGTGCAGCCCAGAACATCTAAGGGCATCACAGACCTGTAATTGCCTCAAACTTCCTTGGCCTAAGCGGCCATAGTCCCTTTAAGAAGTCGGCCGTGGGGGGTCACCTCCACGTAGCTAGTTAGTAGGATGAGGTCTCGTTCGTTAACGAAATTAACCAGACAAATCGCTCCACCAACTAAGAACGACCATGCACCACCACCCATAGAATCAAGAAAAAGCTCTCAGTCTGTCAATCCTTACTATGTCTAAACCTGGTAAGTTTCCCCGTGTTGAGTCAAATTAAGCCGCAGGCTCCACTCTTGGTGGTGCCCCCAACTTTCGTTCTTGATTAATGAAAACATCCTTGGCAAATGCTTTCGCAGTTGTTCGTCTTTCATAAATCCAAGAATTTCACCTCTGCCTATGAAATACGAATGCCCCTGACTGTTCCTGTTAATCATTACTCCGATCCCGAAGCCCAACAGAATAGGATCGAAATCTTATGATGTTATCCCATGCTAATATATTCAGAGCGTAGGCTTGCTTTGAGCACTCTAATTTCTTCAAAGTAACAGCGCCAGAGGCACGACCCGGCCAATTAAGGCCAGGAGTGCATCGCCGGCAGTAGGGACGAACTAACCGATGCACACCGTAGGCGGACCGGCCGACCCATGCCAAGGTCAAACTACGAGCTTTTTAACTGCAACAACTTAAATATACGCAATTGGAGCTGGAATTACCTCGACTACTGGCACCGGACTTGCCCTCTAATGGATCCTCGTTAAGGGATTTAGATTGTACTCATTCCAATTACCAGACTCGAAGAGCCCGGTATTATTATTTATTGTCACTACCTCCCCGTGTCAGGATTGCGTAATTTACGCGCCTGGGATTGTTATTCATGCAGTGCCTGCTGGGGGCTGCCTGGACGTGCCACCCGTGCCCAAGTTTCGGGCGACGTGGCCACCCTGGCCCACTCGTTGGGCACTATGTCGAGTAACAGGGACGTGGGTGCTGGATCACAATGGGCGTCTGCGGCCTGGCTGGCGCGCCCACCGCTGTAGCACGTTGGACGAGCAGCCCAGGCCGTCCCTGCTGGGGGCTACCTAGGCATGCCACCGGTTCCCAGGGTCTGTGCGACGCGGCCCCCCTGGCTAGCTCGCTAGGCACTTAGTCGAGGGACAGGGACATGGGGGATAGCTTGTGATGGGCGCCCGCGGAGTGGCTGGCGCGCCCACCGCTGCCGCACGCAGGGCGAGCAGCCCATGCCGTGCCTGCGGGGGTCTGCCTGGGTGTGCAACCCGTGCCCAGGGTCCATGCGACGGGGCCCCCCTGGCTCGCTCACTGGGCACTACGTCGAGGGACTTGGATGTGGGGGCTGGCTCGTGATGGGCGCCTGAGGCCTGGCGGGCGCGCCCAACGCTGCCGCATGCTGGGCGAGCAGCCCATGTAGTACCTGCTGGGGGCTGCCTTGGCGTGCCACCCGTGCCCAGGGTCCGTGCGACACGGCCACCCTAGCCCGCTCGCTAGGCACTGTGTCGAGTGACAGGGACGTGGGTGCTGGATCGCGATGGGCGTCTGTGGCCTCGCTGGCGCGCCCACCATTGCCGCACGCTGGGCGAACAGCCCAGGCCATGCCTGCTGGGGGCTGGCTAGGCATGCCACCGGTTCCCAGGGTCTGTGCGACACGACCCCCCTGCCTCGCTCGCTGGGCACTTAGTCGAGGGACAGGGACGTGGGGCCTAGCTCACGATGGGCGCCCGCGGAGTGGCTGGCGCGCCCACCGCTGCCGCACGCAGGGCGAGCAGCCCATGCCGTGCCTGCTGGGGGCTGCCTGGGTGTGCAACCCGTGCCAGGGGTCCATGCGACGCAGCCCCCCTGGCTCGCTCACCTTGTGCACTACGTCGAGGGATTGGGAGTGGTGCTGGCTCGCGATGGGTGCCCACGCCTTGTCTGGCGCGTGCCCACCCTGCAGCCCGCAGGGCGAGCAGCCATGCCGTGCTTGTTTGGGGGCGTTCCCGGGCGTGCCAACCCTGGCCTAGGGTCCGTTAGCGACGCGACCCACCCCTGGCCCGCTTTTGCTGGGCACTACGTCGAGGGACAGGGACGTGGGGGCTGGCTCGCGTGGGCATCTCCGGCTGGCTGGTGCGGCCCACCGCTGCAGCACGCCTGGGCATGCTGCCCAGGGAGCCGTACCTGCTGGGGCTGCCCTAGGCGTGTCTCCTGTGCCGCAAGGGCCGTTGCGACGCGCCACCCCTTGGCTCGCTCGCTGGGCACTACGTTGCCGGATGGGAAGTGGTGGGCTGGCTCGCGATGGGCGCCGAAAACACGGCCCGGCTGGCACGCCCACCGCTGCCGCACGCTGGGCGAGTAGCCAATGCTGTACCTGCAGGGGGCTACCTGGGCGTGCCTCCTGTGCCTAGGGTCCATGCGACGCGGCCCGCCTGGCTCGCTCGCTGAGCATTTAGTTGAGGGACAGAGACATGGGGGCTGGCTCGCGATGGGCGCCCGCGGCCTGGCTGGTGCGCCCACCGCTGCCGCACGCTGGGCGAGCAGCCCAGGCCATGCCTGCTGGGGGCTGGCTGGGTGTGCCACCCATGCCCAGGGTCTGTGCGACGCGGCCCCCCTGGCTCTCTCACTGGGCACTACGTCGAGGGACGGGGATGTGGGGCTTGCTCACGATGGGCGCCCGTGGCCTGGCTGGCGTGCCCATCGCTGCCGCACACTGGTCGAGCAGCTCATGCCGTGCCTGCTGGGGGCTGCCTGGGCTTGCCACAAGTGCCCATGGTCCATGTGACGCGGCCACCTTCATCGCTCACTGGCACTACGTCGAGGGACAGGGATGTGGGGCTTGCTCACGATGGGCGCTCGCGGCCTGGCTGGCGCGCCCATCGCTGCCGCACACTGGGTGAGCAGCCCATACCATGCCTGCTGGGGCTTACCAGGGCATGCCACCCGTGCCCAGGGTCCGTGCGACGCGGCCCCCCTGGCTCGCTCGCTGGGCACTACGTCGAGGGACAGGGACGTGAAGGCTGGCTCGCGATGGGCGCCTGCGGCCTGTCTGGCACGCCCACCGCTGCCGCACACTAGGTGAGCAGCCCATGCCGTGCCTGCTGGGGGATGCTGGGGCATGCCTCCCGTTCCCAGGGTCCGTGCGGCAAGGCGCCCCTGGCTCGCTCGCTGGGCACTTAGTCGAGGGACAGTTACAAGGGGGCTGGCTTGCGATGGGAGCCCG
>JAJFZO010000538.1:0-18436 GCA_021397835.1 Moringa oleifera
GTGGGGGCTAGCTCGCGATAGGTGCCCACAACCTGGCTGGCGCGCCCACCGCAGTCGCACACTGGGTGAGCAGCCCATGCCGTGCCTGTTGGGGGCTGCCTGGGCGTGCCAACCGTCCCCAGGGTCCGTGCGACGTGGCCCCCTAGCTCGCTCGCTGGGCACTTAGTCGAGGGACAGGGACGAGGGGGCTGGCTCGCGATGGGCTCCTGTGGCCTGGCTGCCGTGCCCTCCTCTGCCGCACGCTAGGTACTTCGCCCATGCCGTGCCTGCTGGGGGCTGCCTGGGCATGCCTCCTGTGACCAGAGTCCGTGCGACGCAGCTCCCCTGGCTCGCTCGCTGGCCACAAAGTCGAGGGACAGGGACGAGGGGGGCTGCCTGGGCGTGCCACCCGTGGCCAGGGTCCGTGCAATGCGGCACCCCTGGCTCGCACGCTGGGCAGTCAGTTGAGGGGCAGGGAGGAGGGGGCTAGTTCGTGATGGGGGCCTGCGGCCTGGCTGGTGCGCCCACCGCTACCGCACGCTGGGCGAGCAGCCCATGCCGTGCCTGCTGGGGGCTGCCGGGCAAGCCACCCGTTCCCAGGGTCCATGCCACGCAGCTCCCTTGGCTCGCTCGCTGGGCACTTAGTCGAGGGATAGGGACCAGGGGGCTGGCTCGCGATGGGACCCCGTGGCCTGGGTGGTGCACCCACCGCTGCCACATGCTGGGCACTTGGCCCATACCGTGCTTGCTGGGGGCTTCCTGGGCGTGCCACCCGTGCCCAGGGTCCATGCAACGCGGCTCCCTTGGCTCGCTTGCTGGGCACTTAGTCGAGGGACAGGGACGTGGGAGCTGGCTCGCGATGGGCGCCCGCTGCCTTTTTGGCGCGCCCACCGCTGCTGCACGCTGGGCGAGCAGCCCATGCCTTGGCTACTGGGAGCTGCCTGGGCATGCCAACTGTGCCCAGGGTCCGTGCAACGCGGCCCCCCTGGCTCGCTCGCTGGGCACTTAGTCGAGGGACAGGGATGAGGGGGCTGGCTGGCGATGGGCGCCTGTGGCCTGACTGGCGCGCCCTCCTCTGCCGCACGCTGGCACTTTGCCCATGCCGTGGCTTTTGGGGGCTGCCTGGGCATGCCTCCCATTCCCAGAGTCCGTGCGACGCAGCTCCCCTGGCTCGCTCGCTGGGCAGTAAGTCAAGGCACAGGGACAACGGGGATGGCTCGCGATGGGTGCCCGTGGCCTTGCTGGCACACCCACCTCTACCGCACGCTGGGCACTTTGCCCATGCCGTGCCTTTAGTGGGCTGCCTGGGCATGCCTCCCGTTCCCAGAGTCCGTGCGACGCAGCACCCCTGGCTTGCACGCTGGGCAGTCAGTCGAGGGGGCTGGCTCGCGATAGACGCCCGGAGCCTGGCTGGCGCACCCACCGCTGCCTCACACTGGGCGAGCTACCCATGCCGTGCCTGCTGGGGGCTCCCTGGGCATGCCGCCCGTGCCCAGTGTCCATGGGACGCGGCAACCCTGGCTCGCATGCTGGGCAGTCAGTCGAGGGGAAGGGAGGAGGGGGCCGGTTCGCGATGTGCGCCAGCGGCCTGGCTGGTGCGCCCCCCGCTGCAGCACGCTGGGCGAGAAGCCGATGGCATGCCTGCTTGGGGCTGTGTGGGCGTATCACCCATGCCCAAGGTCCGTGCCACGCGGCACCCCTGGCTCGGGCGCTGGGCAGTCGGTCGAGGGGCAGGGACGAGGGGGCTGGATCGCGATGGGCGCCCGTGGCATGGCTGGCGTGCCCACCGCTGCCGCACGCCGGGCTGGCAGCCCATGCCGTGCCTACTGGGGTCTGCCTGGGTGTGCCACCCGTGCCCAGGGTCCGTGCGACGCGGCACCCATGGCTCACATGCTGGGTAGTAAGTCGAGGGGCAGGGACGAGGGGGCTAGCTCGCGATGGGCGCCCGTGGCCTGGCTGGCGCACCAGCCGCTGCAGCACGCTGGGCACTTGGCCCATGCAGTGCATACTGGGACTGCCTGGGCATGCCTTCCGTGCCCAGGATCTATGCGATGTGGGTTCCCTGGCTCGCTCGCTGGGCAGTTAGTCGAGGGACAGGGTCGAGGGGGCTGGCTTGCGATGGGCGCCCGTGGCCTGGCTGGCGCGCACACTGCTGCCGCACGCTGGGCACTTGAGCCATGCTGTGCATACTGAGGGCTGTCTGGGCATGCCACCCATGCCCAGAGTCTGTGCAATGCGGCTCCCCTGGCTCGCTCGCTGGGCACTTAGTCGAGGGACAGGGACGTGGGGGCTGGTTCGCGATGGGCGCCCGCAGCCTGCCTGGCGCGCCCACCGCTTCTGCACGCTAAGCTAGAAGCCCATGCTGTGCCTGCTGGGGACTGCCTGGGCGTGCCACTCGGGCCCAGAGTCCGTGCGGCTTTGCCCCCCTGGCTCACTCGCTGGGTACTACGTCGAGGGACAGGGACATTGGGGCTGGCTTGTGATGGGCGCCCGCGGCCTGGCTGGCGTGCCCACCTCTACCGCACGCTGGGCACTTGGCCCATGCCGTGCCTGCTGGGGGCTGCTGGGGCATGCCTCCCATGCCCAGGGTAAGTGCGACGTGGCTACCCTGGCTCGCTCGTCGGGCACTTAGTCGAGGGACAGGGACCAGGGGGCTGGTTCGCGATGGGAGCCCATGGCCTGGCTGGTGCGCCCACCGCTGCCGCATGCTTGGCACTTGGCCCATGCCGTGCCTGCTGGGGGCTTCCTGGGCATGCCTCCCATGCTCAAGGTCCAGGCGACGCGGCTCCCCTGGCTCGCTCGCTGGGCATGTAGTCGAGGGACAGGGACAAGGGGGCTGGCTCGCGATGGGCAAACGTGGCCTGGCTGGCGCGCCCACCGCTGCCGCACTCTGGGCACTTGGCCCATGCCGTGCATACTGGGAGCTGCCTGGGCATGCCTCCTGGGCCAAGGATCTGTGCGACATGGCTCCCCTGGCTCGCTCACTGGGAACTTTGTCTAGGGACAGGGACGAGGGGGCTGGCTCGCGATGGGCGCCCGTGGCCTGGCTGGCGCGCCCACCGCTTCCGTACGCTGGGCTCTTGGCCCATGCCATGCATACTGGGGGCTGCCTGGGCATGCCTCCCATGCCAAGGGTCTCTGCGACGTGGCTCCCCTGGCTCGCTCGCTGGGCACTTAGTCGAGGGACAGGGACGTGGGGGCTGGCTCGCGATGGGCGCCCGCGGCCTGGCTGGCGTGCCCACCGCTGCTGCACGCTGGGCGAGCAGCCCATGCTGTGCCTCCTTGGGGCTACCTGGGTGTTTCACATGTGCCCAGAGTTCGTGTGATGCAGCCCCCCTGGCTCGCTCGCTGGGCACTTAGTCGAGGGACAGGGACGTGGGGGCTGGCTCGTGATGGGCGCCCGCGGCCTTGCTGGCACGCCCACCGCTGCAGCACGCTGGGCGAGCAGCCCATTGCGTGTCTGCTGGGGGCTGCCTAGGCGTGCCACCCATGCCCAGGATCTGTCCGACGCGGCACCCCTGGCTCGCACGCTGGGCAGTCAGTCGAGGGGCAGGGACGAGGGGGCTAGCTCGCGATGGACGCCCACGGGCTGGCTGGCACGCCCGCCGCTGCTGCACGCTGGGCGAGCAGCCCATGCCGTGCCTGCTGAGGGCTGCCTGGGTGTGCCACACGTGCCCAGGGTCCATACGACGCGGCCCCTCTGGCTCGCTTGCTGAGCACTTAGTCGAGGGACAGGGACATGGAGGCTGGCTCGCGATGGGCACCCGCGGCCTGGCTGGCGCGCTCGCCGCTGCTGCACACTGGGCGAGCAGCCCATCCCCTGCCTGCTGGGGGCTGCCTGGGCGTGCCACCCGTGCCCAGGGTCCGTGCGACGCGGCTACCCTGGCTCGCACGTTGGGCAGTCAGTCGAGGGGCAGGGACGAGGGGGCTGGCTCACGATGGGCGCCCGTGGCCTGGCTGGCGCGCCCACCTCTACCGCACTCTGGGCTCTTGGACCATGCCGTGCCTCCTGGGGGCTGCTGGGGCATGCCTCCTGTGCCCAGGGTCCGTGCGACGTGGCTACCCTGGCTCGCTCGCTCGGCACTTAGTCGAGGGACAGGGACCAGGGGGCTGGCTCGCGATGGGACCCCGTGGCCTGGCTGGTGCGCCCACCGCTGCCGCATGCTGGGCACTTGGCCCATTCCGTGCCTGCTGGGGGCTGCCCGGGCATGCCTCCCATGCCCAGGGTCCATGCAATGCGGCTCCCCTGGCTCGCTCGCTGGGCACTTAGTCAAGGGACAGGGACGAGGGGGCTGGCTCGCGATGGGCGCCCGTGGCCTGGCTGGCGCGCCCACCGCTGCCGCACGCTGGGCACTTGGCCCATGCCGAGCATACTGGGGGCTGCCTGGTCATGCCTCCCGTGCCCAGGATCTGTGCAACTCGGCTCCCCTGGCTCACTCGCTGGGCACTTAGTCGAGGGACAGGGTCGAGGGTGCTGGCTCGCGATGGGCGCCAGTGGATTGGATGGCGTGCCCACTGCTTCCGCACGCTGGGCACTTGGCCCATGCCGTGCATACTGGGGGCTGCCTGGTCATGCCTCCCATGCCTGGGGTCTGTGCGATGCAGCTCCCCTGGCTCGCTCGCTGGGCACTTAGTCGAGGAACAGGCAAGTGGGGGCTGGTTCGCGATGGGCGCCCGCGGCCTTGCTGGCGCGCCCACCGCTGCCGCACGCTGGGCAAGCAGCCCATGCCGTGCCTGCTGGGGGCTGCCTGGGCGTGCCACATATGCCCAGGGTCCGTGTGATGCGGCACCCCTGGCTTGCGCGCTGGGCAATCAGTCGAGGGGCGGTGACGAGGGGGCTGGCTCGCGATGGGTGCCCGCGGCCTGGCTGGCGCGCCCACCGCTGCCGCACGCTAGGTGAGCAGCCCATGCCGTGCCTGCTGGGGGCTGCCTGGGCGTGCCACACATGCCCAGGGTCCATACGACGTGGCCCCCCTGGCTCGCTCGCTGAGCACTTAGTCAAGGGACAGGGACGTGGAGGCTGGCTCACGATGGGCACCCGCGGCCTGGCTGGCGCGCCCACCGCTGCTGCACGCTGGGCGAGCAGCCGATGCCGTGCCTGCTGGGGGCTGCCTGGGCGTGCCAACCATGCCAAGGTTCCGTGTGACCCAGCCCCCCTGGCTCGCTCACTGGGCACTTAGTCGAGGGACAAGGACGAGGGGGCTGGCTCGCGATGGGCGCCTGTGTCCTGGCTGGCGCGCCCTCCTTTGCCGCATGCGAGGGACTTGGCCCATGCCGTGCTTGCTGGGGGCTGCCTGGGCATGCCACCCATGCCTGGGGTCCGTGCGACACAGCTCCCCTGCCTCACTCGCCCGGCACTAAGTCGAGGGACAGGGACGAGGGGGCTGGCGCGCGATGGGCGCCCGTGGCCTTGCTGGCGCGCCCACCTCTACCGTACACTGGGCACTTAGCCCATGCCGTGCCTGCTGGGGGCTGCCGGGGCATGCCTCCCGTGCCCAGGGTCCATGCGATGTGGCTCCCCTGGCTCGCTCGCTGGGCACTTTGTCGAGGGACAGGGACCAGGGGGCTGGCTCGCGATGGGAGCCCATGGCCTGGCTGGTGCGCCCACCGCTGCCGCATGCTGGGCACTTGGCCCATATTGTGTCGTCTGGGGGATGTCTGGGCATGCCTTTTGTGCCCAGGGTCCGTGCGACATGGCTCCTCTGGCTTGCTCGCTGTGCACTATGTCGAGGGACAGGGACGAGGGGGCTGGCTCGCGATGGGCGCCCGTGGCCTGGCGTGTGCGCCCACCGCTGCCGCACGCTGGGCACTTGGCCCATGCCGTGCCTGCTGGGGGATGCTGAGGCATGCCTCCCGTGCCCAGGGTCCTTGCAATGCGGGGTCCCCTGGCTCACTCGCTGGGCACTAAGTTGAGGGACAGGGACCAGGGGGCTGGCTCACGATGGGCGCCCGTGTCCTCGCTGGCGCGCCTACCTCTACCGCACGCTGGGCACTTTGCCCATGCTGTGCCTGCTGGGGGCTGCCGGGGCATGCCTCCCGTGCCTAAGGTCCGCGCGACGCGGCTCCCCTGGCTCGCTCGCTGGGCAGTACTTTACTGAGGGACAGCATCGAGGGACAAGTTTCTATTAGATATATGTATTTTTTATTGCAGTAACACTTGGTTCTCCAATGCTTCCCGATATGTTTCCAAGTGTTTTCCTCTTGTGTTTCTCATTCTCTACAAGCCCAAAGGACTTGCTTCTTTTTCCAGGCCATTATCTTGAGGGACCGTTTCTGACCTCGTGGCATCAATTTTCGAAAAGAGAGGGACAATTGTTGTGGGGGTTCAGGAGGGGGGGGGGGGGAGGGACGAATCAAAGCGACAAAGGGCTGAATCTCAGTGGATCGTGGCAGCAAGGCCACTCTGCCACTTACAATACCCTGTCGCGTATTTAAGTCATCTGCAAATGATTCTACCCATCGCTCGATGGGAATCACACTTCAAGGCAGCCCGCGAGGCTCCTCCGCCACACGAGCTTGGCCAACGACACGTGCCTTTGGGGGCCTGGAGGCCCCTACTGCAGCTCGGCAATTGGGCGACGGGCGCATGCATCGCTTCCCTCCCCACAATTTCAAGCACTCTTTGACTCTCTTTTCAAAGTCCTTTGCATCTTTTCCTCGCGGTACTTGTTTGCTATCGGTCTCTCGCCCGTATTGAGCCTTTGACAGAATTTACCGCCCTATTGGGGCTGCATTCCCAAACAACCTAACTCGTCGACAGCGCCTCGTGGTGCGATAGGGTCCGGGCGAGACGGGGCTTTCACCCTCTCCGGCGCCCCTTTCCAGGGGACTTGGGCCCCGATCCGTCGCTGAGGACGCTTCTTCAGACTACAATTCGGGCACCGAAGGCGCTCGATTTTCAAGCTGGGCTTTTCTCGGTTCGCTCGCCGTTACTAGGGGAATCCTTGTTAGTTTCTTTTCTTCCGCTTATTGATATGCTTAAACTCAGCAGGTGGTCCCGCTTGACCTAGGGTCGCATTTTGATCGATCGATCGTTGGGTCCGTGAGCCGCGAGCGAGCGACGCGAGCACGAAGGAGCACGAGGCTTTCTCTACCACCGCCGAGCCGTGACGCGGCGTCGCTCGAGACTCTTTTTTAGGCCAATTGCGAGCCAGAGGCAAACGGGAGGCCAACATCCGCCCCGCGATGGTCCCTGCCCTCCCCGAAGGGATGGGGGCGGGGTCGGGGGCGATGGTGCTTGACACCTAGGCAGACGTGCCCTTGGCCTGCTGGCTTCAGGCGCAACTTGCGTTCAAAGACTCGATGGTTCACGAGATTCTGCAATTCACACCAAGTATCGCATTTCGCTACGTTCTTCATTGATGCGAGAGTCGAGATATTCGTTGCCGAGAGTCATTTTACACATCGTTTAGGGACGACACGACAGCTAGCCGCGCACCGAGATCAGGGCGACTGGGGCATGCTTTTTCATTCGAGTTCCTTGGCGCATCCCGCGTTGTGGGTTTTGTTGTTGTGCACGACGAGGGGCTTGGGCGCGAGCCCACGCACCCTTACCGCGCGAGGCGGGACGAGGGGCACGAGAGCCCTCCACCCCACCAGTGTGTTTACAATGTGTTCGCGGGTCGTTTCGCTGAGCGAGTTTTCGACAGTGATCCTTCCGCAGGTTCACCTATGAAAACCTTGTTACAACTTCTCCTTCCTATAAATGATAAGGTTCAGTGGACTTCTCGCGACGTCGCGAGTGGCGAACCGCCCACGTCACCGCGATCCGAACACTTCACCAGACCATTCAATCGGTAGGAGCGACGGGCGGTGTGTACAAAGGGCAGGGACGTAGTTAACGCGAGCTGATGACTCGCGCTTACTAGGAATTCCTCATTGAAGACCAACAATTGCAATGATTTATCCCCATCACGATGAAATTTCAAAGATTACCTGGGCTTGCCGACCAAGGCTATAAACTCATTGAATACATCAGTGTAACGCGCGTGCGGCTCAGAACATCTAAGTGCATCACAGACCTATTATTGCCTCAAACTTCCTTAGCCTAAGCGGCCATAGTCCCTCTAAGAAGCCGAGCGTGGAGGGTCACCTCCACGTAGCTAGTTAGCAGGCTGAGGTCTCGTTCGTTAACGGAATTAACCAGACAAATCGCTCCACCAACTAAGAACAGCCATGCACCACCACCCATAGAATCAAGAAAGAGCTCTCAGTCTGTCAATCCTTACTATGTTTGGACCTGGTAAGTTTCCCCGTGTTGAGTCAAATTAAGCCGCAAGCTCCACTCCTGGTGGTGCCCTTCCATCAATTCCTTTAAGTTTCAGCCTTGCGACCATACTCCCCCCGGAACCTAAAGACTTTAATTTCTCATAAGGTGCCAGCCGAGTCCTAAAAGCAACATCCACTGATCCCTGGTCGGCATCGTTTATGGTTGAGACTAGGACGATATCTGATCGTCTTCGAGCCCCCAACTTTCGTTCTTGATTAATGAAAACATCCTTGGCAAATGCTTTTGCAGTTGTTCGTCTTTCATAAATCCAAGAATTTCACCTCTGACTATGAAATACGAATGCCCTTGACTGTCCCTGTTAATCATTACTCCGATCCCAAAGGCCAACAGAATAGGATCGAAATCCTATGATGTTATCCCATGCTAATGTATTCAGAGCGTAGGCTTGCTTTGAGCACTCTAATTTCTTAAAATTAACAGTGCTGGAGGCACGACCCGGTCAATTAAGGCCAGGAGCGCATCGTCGATAGTAGGGACAAGCCAACCGGTGCACACCGTAGGCGGACCGGCCGACCCATCCCAAGGTCCAACTACGAGCTTTTTAACTGCAATAACTTAAATATACGCTATTGGAGCTGGAATTACAGTGGCTGCTGGGACCAGACTTGCCCTCCAATGGATCCTTGTTAAGGGATTTAGATTGTACTCATTCCAATTACCAGATTCGAAAAGCCCGGTATTGTTATTTATTGTCACTACCTCCCCGTGTCAGGATTGGGTAATTTGCACGCCTACTGCCATCCTTGGATGTGGAAGCCGTTTCTCAGGCTTCCAATCTAGAATCGAACCCAAATTCTCCGTCACTTGTCACCACCATAGTAGGCAACTATCCTACCATCGAAAGTTGATAGGGCAGAAGTTTGAATGATGCGTCGCCGGCACGATGGCCTTGCGATTCGTCGAGTTATCATGAATCATCAGAGCAACGGGCGAAGCCTGCGTTGACCTTTTATCTAATAAATGCTCCCCTTCCAGAAGTCGGGGTTTGTTGCACGTGTTAGCTCTAGAATTACTACGGTTATCCAAGTAGTAGGTGCCATCAAACAAACTATAACTGATTTAATGAGCCATTCGCAGTTTCACAGTCTGAATTAGTTCATACTTACACATGCATGGCTTAATCTTTGAGACAAGCATATGACTACTGGCAGGATCAACCAGGTAGCATCCTTCGAGACGTCGCGCCAACTAAGACCGAAGCGTGCTGCAAGGCTCGCTAAGCCAAAGCTGTCACTGTCGTCGTTCAAAATTAATGGGATATCGGACAAATGCTTTCGCTTGGACAGTCAGAGGCCGAGGCCACTCCTGTCGCAATACTTTTTGCACCCGAGGGGACAACCGATCTCTCGTGTGCTAAAGCAGCCGCATGCCAAATCAAGTCGCGCTTGGAGCACGAGGCTCGGCTTAGGTTTCCACCCATGCCCACGAGGGACATGGTGCAAAGACAACCGACTCGAATCATCAAATTCCATTTGTGAAGGCACGCAACATAGGGTCCCGATGTCACCCACGAAACACCAACGTATGACTCGGGGTCGAGCTTGAAGCGACGTGCTAGTCGACAATTCGATGCGAGAGAATGGAGCCTGCCAACGCGCACGACTAGATCACCACTCACATACCGCACGTACAAATGGGCAGCAACAGCACCAAACGAGCTGTAAGCCGACGAGTGAAAGGCCCATCGATCATGCAGGTCATCGTGTGCCGCCGCACCCAAGCCGCTAAGCACAAAATTGTTTCAATAGCAAGGGACCATTCTTTAATGGCAAGGGACCACCGATGAGGCCTTGGCAGCAAGGATGTCACAACGTGCCCAGGCTGGCCTTGTGGCTCGCTTGTTGCTAACGGTCGACGATTGTGTCGTCGATCGCTCTGCGCAACAAGTCCGCTTCTAGGCAACCCTGACCATCGAGATCTAACCCCGCGTCCACCGCCTTGAGCGCCTGCGACAAAGCACTCCGCATGCTTGAAATCCCCCCAACGATTTGGCCTTCACATAGCATGCATCATCATTAGCTTCGCCGCCCACACCATCGAGCTTGTCTAGCCACATCCCAGCTCATTATCCCATGATTATTCTCGCTTCGTTGCCCACGTTTTGCCCACCGATGAGGCCTTGGAAGCAGGGGTGCCCAGGCTGGCCGTGTGGCTCGCTCATTGCTAATGGTCGACGATCGTGTCGTTGATCGCACTGCACAACGAGTCCGCCTAGGCAAGCTTGAGCGTCAAAATCCAACCCCACGTCTGTCGCCTTGAGGGCCTGCGACGAAGCACTCCGCATGCTTAAAATCCCCCCAATAATTTGGCCCTCACGTAGCATGCATCATCGTTAGCTTCGCCGCCCACGCCATCGAGCTTGTCTAGCCACATCGCAGCTCATTATCCCACGATTATTCTCGCTTTGTTGCCCACGTTTTTCCCACTGATGAGGCCTTGGTAGGAGGGGTGCCCAGGCTGGCCGTGTGGCTCACTCATTGCTAACGGCCGACGATCGTGTCGTCGATCATGTTACGCAACAAGTCCGCCTAGGCAAGCCTGAGCGTCGGGATCCAACCTCATGTCCACCACCTCGAGGGCCTGCGATGAGGCACTCTGCATGCTCCAAATTCCCCCCAACGATTTGGCCATCGCGTAGCATGCATCATCGTTAGCTTCGCCGCGCACACCGTCGAGCTTGTGTAGCCACATCCCAGCTCATTATCCCACAATTTTTCTCATTTCGTTGCCCATATTTTTCCCACCGATGGGGCCTTGGCAGCATGGGTGTCACGCCTTGCCCAGGCTGGCCGTGTGGCTTGCTCATTGCTAACAAGAGACGATCGTGTCGTCGATTGCGGTGCACAACGAGTCCCCCTAGGCAAGCCTGGGTGTCGGGATCCAGCCCGCATCTGTCGCCTCGAGGGCCTGCAATGAAGCACTTCGCATGCTCAAAATCCCCCCAGCGATTTGGCCCTCATGTAGCATGCATCATCGTTAGCTTCGCTGCCTACACCGTCGAGCTTGTGTAGCCGCATCCCAGCTCATTATCCCACGATTTTTCTCATTTCATTGCCCACGTTGTTCCCACCGATGAGGCCTTGGCAGCAGGGGTGTCACGCCTTGCCCAGGCTAGCCATGTGGCTCGCTCATTGCTAACGGCCGATGATCGTGTCGTCGATCGCTCTGTGCAACGAGTCTGCCTAGGCAAGCCTGGGTGTCAGGATCCAGCCCCACATCCACCGTCTCGAGGGCCTGCTACGAAGCACTCCGCATGCTCGAAATCCCCCCAGCGATTTGGCCTTCACATAGCATGCATCATCATTAGCTTTGCCGCCCACACCATCGAGCTTGTCTAGCCACATCCCAGCTCATTATCCCATGATTATTCTCGCTTCGTTGCCCATGTTTTGCCCACCGATGAGGCCTTGGAAGCAGGGGTGCCCAGGCTGGCCGTGTGGCTCGCTCGTTGCTAATGGTCGACGATCGTGTCATTGATCGCACTGTGCAACGAGTCCGCCTAGGCAAGCTTGAGCGTCAAAATCCAACCCCACGTCTGTCGCCTTGAGGGCCTGCGACGAAGCACTCCGCATGCTCAAAATCCCCCCAATAATTTGGCCCTCACGTAGCATGCATCATCGTTAGCTTCGCCGCCCACACCATCGAGCTTGTCTAGCCACATCCCAGCTCATTATCCCACGATTATTCTCGCTTCGTTGCCCACGTTTTTCCCACTGATGAGGCCTTGGTAGAAGGGGTGCCCAGGCTGGCCGTGTGGCTCCCTCATTGCTAACGGCCGACGATCGTGTCGTCGATCACGTTACGCAACAAGTCCGCCTAGGCAAGCCTGAGCGTCGGGATCCAACCTCATGTCCACCACCTCGAGGGCCTGCGATGAGGCACTCTGCATGCTCCAAATTCCCCCCAACGATTTGGCCATCGCGTAGCATGCATCATCGTTAGCTTCACCGCGCACACCGTCGAGCTTATGTAGCCACATCCGAGCTCATTATCCCACAATTTTTCTCATTTCGTTGCCCATATTTTTCCCACCGATGGGGCCTTGGCAGCATGGGTGTCACGCCTTGCCCAGGCTGGCCGTGTGGCTTGCTCATTGCTAACAAGAGACGATCGTGTCGTCGATTGCGGTGCACAACGAGTCCACCTAGGCAAGCCTGGGTGTCGGGATCCAGCCCGCATCTGTCACCTCGAGGGCCTGCAATGAAGCACTTCACATGCTCAAAATCCCCCCAGCGATTTGGCCCTCTCGTAGCATGCATCATCGTTAGCTTCGCTGCCCACACCGTCGAGCTTGTGTAGCCACATCCCAGCTCATTATCCCACGATTTTTCTCATTTCGTTGCCCACGTTGTTCCCACCGATGAGGCCTTGGCAGCAGGGGTGTCACGCCTTGCCCAGGCTAGCCATGTGGCTCGCTCATTGCTAACGGCCGATGATCGTGTCGTCGATCGCTCTGTGCAACGAGTCTGCCTAGGCAAGCCTGGGTGTCAGGATCCAGCCCCACATCCACCGTCTCGAGGGCCTGCTACGAAGCACTCCGCATGCTCGAAATCCCCCCAGCGATTTGGCCCACGCGAAGCATGCATCATCATTAGCTTCGCCGCGCACACCATCGAGCTTGTGTAGCCACATCCCAGCTCATCATGCCGTGCCTGCTGGGGGCTCCCTGGGCGTGCCACCGTGCCCAGGGTCAGTGCGACGCGGCCCCCCTGGCTCGCTCGCTGGGCACTTAGTTGAGGGAGAGGGACGTAGGGTCTTGCTCGCTATGGGCGCCTGCGGCCTGGCTGGCGCACCCAGCGCTGTCGCACACTGCACGAGCAGCCCATGCCGTACCTGCTGGGGCCTGCCTGGGCGTGCCACTTGTGCCCAGGGTCAGTGCGATGCGGCCCTCCTGGATTGCACGCTAGGCACTTCGTCGAGGGACAGGGACGTGGGGGCTAGCTCGCGATAGGTGCCCGCAGCCTGGCTGGCGCTCCCACCGCAGCCGCACGCTGGGTGAGCAGCCCATGCCGTGCCTGTTGGGGGCTGCCTGGGCGTGCCAACCGTCCCCAGGGTCCGTGCGACGTGGCTCCCCTAGCTCGCTCGCTGGGCACTTAGTCGAGGGACAGGGACGAGGGGGCTGGCTCGCGATGGGCGCCTGTGGCCTGGCTGCCGTGCCCTCCTCTGCCGCACGCTAGGCACTTCGCCCATGCCATGCCTGCTGGGGGCTGCCTGGGCATGCCTCCTGTGACCAGAGTCTGTGCGACGCAGCTCCCCTGGCTCGCTCGCTGGCCACAAAGTCGAGGGACAGGGACGAGGGGGGCTGCCTGGGCGTGCCACCCGTGGCCAGGGTCCGTGAAATGCGGCACCCCTGGCTCGCACGCTGGGCAGTCAGTTGAGGGGCAGGGAGGAGGGGGCTAGTTCGTGATGGGGGCCTGCGGCCTGGCTGGTGCGCTCACCGCTGCCGCACGCTGGGCGAGCAGCCCATGCCGTGCCTGCTTGGGGCTGCCTGGGCGTGCCACCCGTGCCGACAGTCCGTGCGATGCAGCACCCTTGGCTCGCGCGCTGGCCAGTCAGTCGAGGGGCAGGGACGAGGGGCCTGGCTTGCGATGGGCGCCCGCGGCTTGGCTGCCGCACCCACCGCTGCCGCACGCTGGGCACTTGCCCATACCGTGCCTGCTGGGGCTGCCCGGGTGTGCCACCCGTGCTCAGGGTCCGTGCGACGCGGCACCCCTGGCTTGCACGCTGGGCAGTCAGTCGAGGGGGCTGGATCGCGATGGACGCCCGCGGCCTGGCTGGCGCGCCCATTGCTTCCTCACGCTGGGCGAGCAGCCATGCCATGCCTGCTGGGGGCTGCCTGGGCGTGCCACCCGTGGCCAGGGTCCGTGCAACGCGGCAACCCTGGCTCGCACGCTGGGCAGTCAGTTGAGGGGCAGGGAGGGGGGGGCTGGTTTGCGATGGGGGCCTGCGGCCTGGCTGGTGCGCCCACCGCTGCCGCACGCTGGGCGAGCAGCCCATGCCGTGCCTGCTGGGGGCTGCCGGGTGAGCCACCCGTTCCCAGGGTCCGTTAGACACCGCTACCCTGGCTCGCACGCTGGGCAGTCAGTCGAGGGGCAGGGACGATGGGGCTAGCTCACGATGGGCGCCCGTGGCTTGGCTGGCGTGGCCACCTTTACCACACGCCGGGCACTTGGCCCATGCTGTGCCTGCTGGGGGTTGCTGGGGCATGCCTCGCGTGCCCAGGGTCTGTGCGACGTGGCTACCCTGGCTCGCTCACTGGGCACTTAGTCGAGGGACAGGGATCAGGGGGCTGGCTCGCGATGGGACCCCGTGGCTTGGCTGGTGCACCCACCGCTGCCACATGCTGGGCACTTGGCCCATGCCGTGGTTGCTGGGGACTTCCTGGGCGTGCCACCCGTGCCCAGGGTCCATGCAACGCGGCTCCCTTGGCTCGTTCGCTGGGCACTTAGTCGAGGGATAGGGACGTGGGCGCTGGCTCGCGATGGGGGCCCGCTGCCTTTTTGGCGCGCCCACCACTGCCGCACGCTGGGCGAGCAGCCCATGCCTTGCCTGCTGGGGCTGCCGGGCGAGCCACTCGTTCCCAGGGTCCGTGCGTCATGGCTACCCTGGCTCACTCGCTGGGCACTTGGTCGAGGGACAGGGACCAGGGGGCTGGCTCGCGATGGGACCCCGTGGCCTGGCTGGTCCACCCACCGCTGCCACATGCTGGGCACTTGGCCCATGCCATGCCTGCTGGGGGCTTCCTGGGAATGCCACCCGGTCCCAGGGTCCATGCAACGCGGCTCCCCTGGCTCTTTCGCTTGGCACTTAGTCGAGGGACAGGGACGAGAGGGCTGGCTCGCGATGGGCGCCCGCTGCCTTTTTGGCGCGCACACCACTGCCGCACGCTGGGCGAGCAGCCCATGCCTTGCCTGCTGGGGGCTGCCTGGGCATGCCAACCGTGCCCAGGGTCCGTGCGACGTGGCTGCCCGGGCTCGCTCGCTGGGCACTTAGTCGAGGGATAGGGATCAGGGGGCTGGCTCGCGATGGGACCCCGTGGCCAGGGTGGTGCACCCACCACTGCCACATGCTGGGCACTTGGCCCATACCGTGCTTGCTGGGGGCTTCCTGGGCGTGCCACCCATGCCCAGGGTCCATGCAACGCGGCTCCCTTGGCTTGCTCGCTGGGCACTTAGTTGAGGGACAGGGACGTGGGAGCTGGCTCGCGATGGGCGCCCGCGGCCTTTTTGGCGCGCCAACCGCTGCCGCATGCTGGGCGAGCAGCCCATGCCTTGCCTGCTGGGAGCTGCCTGGGCATGCCAACCGTGCCCAGGGTCCGTGCGACGCGGCCCCCTGGCTCGCTCGCTGGGCACTTAGTCGAGGGACAGGGATGAGGGGGCTGGCTCGCGATGGGCGCCTGTGGCCTGACTGGCGCGCCCTCCTCTGCCGCACGCTGGCACTTTGCCCATGCCATGGCTTTTGGGGGCTGCCTGGGCATGCCTCCCGTTCCCAGAGTCCATGCGACGCAGCTCCCCTGGCTCGCTCACTGGGCAGTAAGTCAAGGCACAGGGACAACGGGGATGGCTCGCGATGGGCGCCCGTGGCCTTGCTGGCACGCCCACCTCTACCGCACGCTGGGCACTTTGCCCATGCCGTGCCTTTTGTGGGCTGCCTGGGCATGCCTCCCGTTCCCAGAGTCCGTGCGATGCAGCACCCCTGGCTTGCACGCTGGGCAGTCAGTCGAGGGGGCTGGCTCGCGATAGACGCCCGGAGCCTGGCTGGCGCACCCACCGCTGCTGCACACTGGGTGAGCTACCCATGCCGTGCCTGCTGGGGGCTCCCTGGGCATGCCGCCCGTGCCCAGTGTCCATGGGATGCGGCACCCCTGGCTCGCATGCTGGGCAGTCAGTCGAGGGGAAGGGAGGAGGGGGCCGGTTCGCGATGTGCGCCAGCGGCCTGGCTGGTGCGCCCCCCGCTGCAGCACGCTGGGCGAGCAGCCGATGGCATGCCTGCTTGGGGCTGTGTGGGCGTATCACCCATGCCCAGGGTCCGTGCCACGCGGCACCCCTGGCTCGCGCGCTGGGCAGTCCGTCGAGGGGCAGGGACGAGGGGGCTGGATCGCGATGGGCGCCCGTGGCATGGCTGGCGTGCCCACCGCTGCCGCACGCCGGGCGGGCAGCCCATGCCGTGCCTACTGGGGTCTGCCTGGGTGTGCCACCCATGCCCAGGGTCCGTGCGACGCAGCACCCATGGCTCACATGCTGGGTAGTAAGTCGAGGGACAGGGACGAGGGGGCTAGCTCGCGATGGGCGCCCGTGGCCTGGCTGGCGCGCCAGCCGCTGCAGCACGCTGGGAACTTGGCCCATGCAGTACATACTGGGACTGCCTGGGCATGCCTTCCGTGCCCAGGATCTATGCGATGTGGGTCCCCTGGCTCTCTCGCTGGGCAGTTAGTCGAGGGACAGGGTCGAGGGGGCTGGCTTGCGATGGGCGCCCGTGGCCTGGCTGGCGCGCACACTGCTGCCTCACGCTGGGCACTTGAGCCATGCTGTGCATACTGAGGGCTGCCTGGGCATGCCACCCATGCCCAGAGTCTGTGCGACAAGGCTCCCCTGGCTCGCTCGCTGGGCACTTAGTCGAGGGACAGGGACGTGGGGGCTGGTTCGCGATGGGCGCCCGCAGCCTGCCTGGCGCGCCCACCGCTTCCGCACGCTAGGCTAGCAGCCCATGCTGTGCCTGCTGGGGACTGCCTGGGTGTGCCACTCGGGCCCAGAGTCCGTGCGACTTTGCCCCCCTGGCTCACTCGCTGGGCACTACGTCGAGGGACAGGGACATGGGGGCTGGCTTGCGATGGGCGACCGTGGCCTGGCTGGCGCGCCCACCTCTACCGCACGCTGGGCACTTGGCCCATGCCGTGCCTGCTGGGGGCTGTTGGGGCATGCCTCCCGTGCCCAGGGTAAGAGCGACGTGGCTACCCTGGCTCGCTCGCCGGGCACTTAGTCGAGGGACAGGGACCACGGGGCTGGTTCGCGATGGGAGCCCATGGCCTGGCTGGTGCGCCCACCGCTGCCGCATGCTTGGCACTTGGCCCATGCCGTGCCTGCTGGGGGCTTCCTGGGCATGCCTCCCATTCTCAAGGTCCAGGCGACGCGGCTCCCCTGGCTTGCTCGCTGGGCATGTACTCGAGGGACAGGGACAAGGGGGCTGGCTCGCGATGGGCAAACGTGGCCTGGCTGGCGCGCCCACCGCTGCCGCACTCTGGGCACTTGGCCCATGCCGTGCATACTGGGGGCTGCCTGGGCATGCCTCCTGTGCCAAGGATCTGTGCGACATGGCTCCCCTGGCTCGCTCGCTGGGCACTTTGTCGAGGGACAGGGACGAGGGGGCTGGCTCGCGATGGGCGCCCGTGGCCTGGCTGGCGCGCCCACCGCTTCCGCACGTTGGGCTCTTGGCCCATGCCATGCATACTGGGGGCTGCCTGGGCATGCCTCCCGTGCCAAGGGTCTCTGCGACATGGCTCCCCTGGCTCGCTCGCTGGGCACTTAGTCGAGGGACAGGGACGTGGGGGCTGGCTCGCGATGGGCGCCCGTGGCCTGGCTGGCGTGCCCACCGCTGCCGCACGCTGGGCGAGCAGCCCATGCTGTGCCTGCTTGGGCTACCTGGGTGTTTCACATGTGCCCAGAGTTCGTGTGATGCAGCCCCCCTGGCTCGCTCGCTGGGCACTTAGTCGAGGGACAGGGACGTGGGGGCTGGCTCGCGATCGGCGCCCGCGGCCTTGCTGGTGCGCCCACCGCTGCAGCACGCTGGGCAAGCAGCCCATTGCATGTCTGCTGGGGGCTGCCTAGGCGTGCCACCCATGCCCAGGGTCTGTCCGACGCGGCACCCCTGGCTCGCACGCTGGGCAGTCAGTCGAGGGGCAGGGACGAGGGGGCTAGCTCGCGATGGATGCCCGCGGCTTGGCTGGCACGCCCGCCGCTGCCGCAGGCTGGGCGAGCAGCCCATGCCGTGCCTGCTGAGGGCTGCCTGGGTGTGCCACATGTACCCAGGGTCCATACGACGCGGCCCCCCTGGCTCGCTTGCTGAGCACTTAGTCGAGGGACAGGGACGTGGAGGCTGGCTCGCGATGGGCACCCGCGGCCTGGCTGGCGCGCCCGCCGCTGCCGCACGCTGGGCGAGCAGCCTCCCGTG
>JAJFZO010000404.1:0-24514 GCA_021397835.1 Moringa oleifera
CGATCGTGTCGTCGATCGCGCTGCACAATGAGTCCGCCTAAGCAAGCATGAGCGTCGAGATCCAACCCCACGTCTGTCGCCCTGAGGGCCTACGACGAAGCACTCCGCATGCTCTAAATCACCCCAATAATTTGGCCCTCACGTAGCATGCATCATCGTGAGCTTCGCCGCCCACACCATCGAGCTTGTCTAGCAAAATCCCAACACATTATCCCACGATTATTCTCGCTTCGTTGCCCACGTTTGTCCCACCAATGAGGCCTTGGCAGCAGGGGTGCCGAGGTTGGCCGTGTGGCTCGCTCGTTTCTAACGGCCGACTATCGTGTCGTCGACCGCGCTGTGCAAAGAGTCCGCCTAGGCAAGCATGAGCGTCGAGATCCAACCCCACGTCTGCTGCCCCGAGGGCCTACGACGAAGCACTCCGCATGCTCGAAATCCCCCCAATAATTTGGCCCTCACGTAGCATGCATCATCGTGAGCTTCACCGCCCACACCATCGAGCTTTTCTAGCCATATCCCAGCACATTATCCCATGATTATTCTCGCTCCGTTGCCCACGTTTTTCCCAGCAATGAGGCCTTGGCAGTAAGGGTGCCGAGGCTGGCCGTCTGGCTCGCTCGTTTTTAACGGCCGACAATCATGTCGTCAATCGCGCTGCATAATTAGTCCGCTTAGGCAAGCTTGAGTGTCGAGATCCAACCCCACGTCTGCCGCCTCAAGGGCCTGCGAGGAAGCACTACGCATTCTCGAAATCCCCCCAACCATTTGGCTCTCGTGTAGCATGCATCATCGTTAGCTTCGCCGCCCACACCATCGAGCTTGTATAGCCAAATCCCAGCACATTATCCCACGATTATTCTCGCTTCGTTGCCCACATTTTTCCCACCAATGAGGCCTTGGCAGTAGGGGTGCCGAGGCTGGCAGTGTGGCTCGCTCGTTTCTAACGGCCGACGATAGTGTCGTCGATCGCGCTGCGCAATGAGTCTGCCTAGGCAAGCATGAGCGTCGGATCCAACCCCACGTCTGCCGCCCCGAGGGCCTACGACGAAGCACTCCGCATGCTCGAAATCCCCCTAACAATTTGGCCCTCACGTAGCATGCATCATCGTGAGCTTCGCCACCCACACCATCGAGCTTGTATAGCCATATCCCAACACATTATCCGAAGATTATTCTCGCTTCGTTGCCCACGTTTTTCCCACCAATGAGGCCTTGGCAGTAGGGGTGCCGAGGCTGGCCGTCTGACTCGCTCGTTTTTAACGGTCGACGATCGTGTAATCGATCGCGCTGCGCAATGAGTCCGCCTAGGCAAGCATGAGCGTCGAGATCCAACCCCACGTCTGCCGCCTCAAGGGCCTGCGAGGAAGCACTACGCATTCTCGAAATCCCCCTAACCATTTAGCTCTCATGTAGCATGCATCATCGTTAGCTTCGCCGCCCACACCGTCGAGCTTGTCTAGCCAAATCCCAGCACATTATCCCATGATTATTCTCGCTTCGTTGCCCACGTTTTTCCCACCAATGAGGCCTTGGCAGTAGGGGTGCCGAGGCTGGCCGTCTGGTTCGCTAGTTTTTAACGGCCGACGATCGTGTCGTCGATCACGCTGCGCAATGAGTCCGCCTAGGCAAGCATGAGCGTCGAGATCCAACCCCACATCTGCCGCCTCAAGGGCCTGCGAGGAAGCACTACGCATTCTCGAAATCCCCCTAACCATTTGGCTCTCGTGTAGCGTGCATCATCGTTAGCTTCGCCGCCCACACCATCGAGCTAGTCTAGCCAAATCCCAGCACATTATCCCATGATTATTCTCGCTTCGTTGCCCACATTTTGCCCACCAATGAGGCCTTGGCAATGGAGGTGCCGAGGTTAGCCGTGTGGCTCGCTCGTTTCTAACGACCGACGATCGTGTCGTCGATCGTGCTGCGCAATGAGACCGCCTAGGCAAGCTTGAGCGTCGAGATCCAACCCCACGTCTGCCGCCCCGAGGGCCTACGACGAAGTACTCCGCATGCTCGAAATCCCCCCAACAATTTGGCCCTCACGTAGCATGCATCATCGTGAGCTTCGCCGCCCACACCATCGATCTTGTCTAGCCATATCCCAGCACATTATCCCACGATTATTTTCGCTTTGTTGCCCACGTTTTTCCCACCAATGAGGCCTTGGCAGTAGGGGTGCCGAGGCTGGCCGTCTGGCTCGCTCGTTTTTAACGGCCGACGATCGTGTCGTCGATCGCGCTGCATAATTAGTCCGCCTAGGCAAGCATGAGCGTCGAGATCCAACCCCACGTCTGCCACCCCGAAGGCCTACGACGAAGTACTCCGCATGCTCGTAATCCCCCCAACCATTTGGCTCTCATGTAGCATGGATCATCGTTAGCTTCGCCGCCCACACCATCGAGCTTGTCTAGCCAAATCCCCGCACCTTATCCCACGATTATTCTCGCTTCGTTGCCCATGTTTTTCCCACCAATGAGGCCTTGGCAGTGGTGCCGAGGCTGGCTGTGTGGCTCGCTTTTTTATAACGGCCGACGATCGTGTCGTCGATCGCGCTGCGCAATGAGTCCGCCTAGGCAAGCATGAGCGTCGAGATCCAACCCCACGTCTGCCGCCCCGAGGGCCTACGATGAAGCACTCCGCATGCTCCAAATCCCCCCAACAATTTGGCCCTCACGTAGCATGCATCATCGTGAGCTTCGCCGCCCACACCATCGAGCTTGTCTAGCCATATCCTAGCACATTATCCCACGATTATTCTCTCTTCGTTGCCCACGTTTTTCCCACCAACGAGGCCTTGGCAGTAGGGGTGCCGAGGCTGGCCGTCTGGCTCGCTCGTTTTTAACGGCCGACGATCGTGTCGTCGATCGCGCTGCACAATGAGTCCGCCTAAGCAAGCATGAGCGTCGAGATCCAACCCCACATCTGCCGCCTCAAGGGCCTGCGAGGAAGCACTACGCATTCTCAAAATCCCCCAAACCATTTGGCTCTCGTGTAGCATGCATCATCGTTAGCTTCGCTGCCCACACCATCGAGCTAGTCTAGCCAAATCCCAGCACATTATCCCATGATTATTCTCGCTTCGTTGCCCACATTTTGCCCACCAATGAGGCCTTGGCAATGGAGGTGCCGAGGCTAGCCGTGTGGCTCGCTCGTTTCTAACGGCCGACGATCGTGTCGTCGATCGCGCTGCGCAATGAGACCGCCTAGGCAAGCTTGAGCGTCGAGATCCAACCCCACGTCTGCCGCCCTGAGGGCCTACGACGAAGCACTCCGCATGCTCAAAATCCCCCAACAATTTGGCCCTCACGTAGCATGCATCATCGTGAGCTTCGCCGCCCACACCATCGAGCTTGTCTAGCCATATCCCAGCACATTATCCCACGATTATTCTCGCTTCGTTGCTCACGTTTTTCCCACCAATGAGGCCTTGGCATTAGGGGTACCGAGGCTGGCCATCTGGCTCGCTCGTTTTTAACAGCCGACGATCATGTCGTCGATCGCGCTGCGCAATGAGTCCGCCTAGGCAAGCATGAGCGTCGAGATCCAACCCCACGTCTGCCGCCTCAAGGGCCTGCGAGGAAGCACTACGCATTCTCGAAATCCCCCTAACCATTCTGCTCTCATGTAGAATGCATCATCGTTAGCTTCGCCACCCACACCATCGAGCTTGTCTAGCCAAATCCCAGCACATTATCCCATGATTATTCTCGCTTCGTTGCCCACGTTTTTCCCACCAATGATGCCTTGGCAATGGAGGTGCCGAGGCTGGCTGTGTGGCTCGCTCGTTTCTAGCGGCCTACGATCGTGTCGTGGATAACGCTCCGCAATGAGTCCGCCTAGGCAAGCATGAGCGTCGAGATCCAACCCCACGTTTACCGCCCCGAGGGCCTACGACGAAGCACTCCGCATGCTCGAAATCCCCCCAACAATTTGGCCCTCACGTGGCATGCATCATCGTGAGCTTCGCCGCCCACACCATCGAGCTTGTCTAGCCAAATTCCAGCACATTATCCCACAATTATTCTCGCTCCGTTGCCCACGTTTTTCTCAGCAATGAGGCCTTGGCAGTAGGGGTGCCGAGGCTGGCCGTCTGGCTCGCTCGTTTTTAATGGCCGACAATCGTGTCGTCGATCGCGCTGCATAATTAGTCCGCCTAGGCAAGCATGAGCGTCGAGATCCAACCCCACGTCTGCTGCCTCAAGGGCCTGCGAGGAAGCACTACGCATTCTCGAAATCGCCCCAACCATTTGGCTCTCGTGTAGCATGCATCATCGTTAGCTTCGCCGCCCACACCATCGAGCTTTTCTAGCCAAATCCCAGCACATTATCCCACGATTATTCTCGCTTCGTTGCCCAGGTTTTTCCCACCAATGAGGCCTTGGCAATAGGGGTGCCGAGGCCGGCCGTGTGGCTCGCTCGTTTCTAACGGCCGACGGTCGTGTCGTCGATCGCGCTGCGCAATGAGTCCACCTAGGCAAGCATGAGCGTCGATATCCAACCACACGTCTACCGCCCCGAAGGCCTACGATGAAGCACTTCGCATGCTCGAAATACCCCAACAATTTGGCCGTCACGTTTCATGCATCATCGTGAGCTTCGCCGCCCACACCATCGAGCTTGTCTAGCCATATCCCAGCACATTATCCCACGATTATTCTCGCTTCGTTGCCCACGTTTTTCCCAGCAATGAGGCCTTGGCAGTAAGGGTGCCAAGGCTGGCCGTCTGGCTCGCTCGTTTTTAATGGCCGACAATCGTGTCGTCGATCGCGCTGCATAATTAGTCCGCCTAGGCAAGCATGAGCGTCGAGATCCAACCCCACGTCTGCCGCCTCAAGGGCCTGCGAGGAAGCACTACGCATTCTCGAAATCCCCCCAACCATTTGGTTCTCGGGTAGCATGCATCATCGTTAGCTTCGCCGCCCACACCATCGAGCTTGTATAGCCAAATCCCAGCACATTATCCCACGATTATTCTCGCTTCGTTGCCCACATTTTTCCCACCAATGAGGCCTTGGCAGTAGGGGTGCCGAGGCTGGCAGTGTGGCTCGCTCGTTTCTAACGGCCGACGATAGTGTCGTCGATCGCGCTGCGCAATGAGTCTGCCTAGGCAAGCATGAGCGTCGGATCCAACCCCACGTCTGCCGCCCCGAGGGCCTACGACGAAGCACTCCGCATGCTCGAAATCCCCCCAACAATTTGGCCCTCACGTAGCATGCATCATCGTGAGCTTCGCCCCCCACACCATCGAGCTTGTCTTGCCATATCGCAGCACATTATCCCACGATTATTCTCGCTTCGTTGCCCACGTTTTTCCCACCAATGAGGCCTTGGCAGTAGTGGTGCCGAGGCTAGCCGTGTGGCTCACTTGTTTCTAACGGTCGACGATCGTGTCGTCGATCGCGCTGCGCAATGAGTCCGCCTAGGCAAGCATGAGCGTCGAGATCCAACCCCACGTCTGCCGCCCCGAGGGCCTACGACGAAGCACTCTGCATGCTCGAAATCCCCCCAACAATTTGGCCCTCACGTAGCATGCATCATCGTGAACCTCGGCGCCCACACCATCGAGCTTGTCTAGCCAAATCCCAGCACATTATCCCATGATTATTCTCGCTTCGTTGCCCACGTTTTTCCCACCAATGAGGCCTTGGCAATGGAGGTGCCGAGGCTGGCCGTGTGGCTCGCTCGTTTCTAACGGCCGACGGTCGTGTCGTCGATCGCGCTGCGCAATGAGTCCACCTAGGCAAGCATGAGCGTCGAGATCCAACCACACGTCTACCGCCCCGAGGGCCTACGATGAAGCACTTCGCATGCTCGAAATACCCCAACAATTTGGCCCTCACGTAGCATGCATCATCGTGAGCTTCGCCGCCCACACCATCGAGCTTGTCTAGCCATATCGCAGCACATTATCCCACGATTATTCTCGCTTCGTTGCCCACGTTTTTGCCACCAATGAGGCCTTGGCAATGGAGGTGCCGAGGCTGGCCGTGTGGCTCGCTCGTTTCTAACGATCGACGATCGTGTCGTCGATCACGCTTCGCAATGAGTCCGCCTAGGCAAGCATGAGCGTCGAGATCCAACCCCACGTCAGCCGCCCCAAGGGCCTACGACGAAGGACTCCGCATGCTCGGAATCCCCCCAACAATTTGGCCCTCACGTAGCATGCATCATCGTGAGCTTCGCCGCCCACACCATCGAGCTGTTCTAGCCATATCCCAGCACATTATCCCACGATTATTCTCGCTTCGTTGCCCACGTTTTTCCCACCAATGAGGCCTTGGCAGTAGGGGTGCCGAGGCTGGCCGTCTGGCTCGCTCGTTTTTAACGGCCGACGATCGTGTCGTCGATCGCGCTGCATAATGAGTCTGCTTAGGCAAGCATGAGCGTCGAGATCCAACCCCACGTCTGCCGCCTCAAGGGACTGCGAGAAAGCACTACGCATTCTCGAAATCCCCCCAATCATTTGGCTCTCGTGTAGCATGCATTATCGTTAGCTTCGCCGCCCACACCATCGAGCTTGTCTAGCCAAATCCCAGCACATTATCCCACGATTATTCTCGCTTCGTTGCCCACGTTTTTCCCACCAATGAGGCCTTGGCAATAGGGGTGCCAAGGCTGGCCGTGTGGCTCGCTCGTTTCTAACGGCCGACGGTCGTGTCGTCGATCGCGCTGCGCAATGAGTCCCCCTAGGCCAGCATGAGCGTCGAGATCCAACCACACGTCTACCGCCCCGAGGGCCTACGACGAAGCACTCCGCATGCTCGAAATACCCCAACAATTTGGCCCTCACGTAGCATGCATCATCGTGAGCTTCGCCGCCCACACCATCAAGCTTGTCTAGCCATATCCCAGCACATTATCCCACGATTATTCTCGCTCTATTGCCCACGTTTTTCCCAGCAATGAGGCCTTGGCAGTAAGGGTGCCGAGGCTGGCCGTCTGGCTCGCTCTTTTTTAATGGCCGACAATCATGTCGTCGATCGCGCTGCATAATTAGTCCGCTTAGGCAAGCTTGAGTGTCGAGATCCAACCCCACGTCTGCCGCCTCAAGGGCCTGCGAGGAAGCACTACGCATTCTCGAAATCCCCCCAACCATTTGGCTCTCGTGTAGCATGCATCATCGTTAGCTTCGCCGCCCACACCATCGAGCTTGTATAGTCAAATCCCAGCACATTATCCCACGATTATTCTCGCTTCGTTGCCCACATTTTTCCCACCAATGAGGCCTTGGCAGTAGGGGTGCCGAGGCTGGCAGTGTGGCTCGCTCGTTTCTAACGGCCGACGATAGTGTCGTCGATCGCGCTGCGCAATGAGTCTGCCTAGGCAAGCATGAGCGTCGAGATCCAACCACACGTCTGCCGCCCCGAGGGCCTACGACGAAGCACTCCGCATGCTCGAAATCCCCCCAACAATTTGGCCCTCACGTAGCATGCATCATCGTGAGCTTCGCCCCCCACACCATCGAGCTTGTCTAGCCATATCGCAGCACATTATCCCACGATTATTCTCGCTTCGTTCCCCACGTTTTTCCCACCAATGAGGCCTTGGCAATGGAGGTGCCGAGGCTGGCCGTGTGGCTCGCTCGTTTCTAACGATCGACGATCGTGTAGTCGATCGCGCTCCGCAATGAGTCCGCCTAGGCAAACATGAGCGTCGAGATCCAACCCCACGTTTACCGCCCCGAGGGCCTACGACGAAGCACTCCGCATGCTCGAAATCCCCGCAACAATTTGGCCCTCACGTGGCATGCATCATCGTGAGCTTCGCCGCCCACACCATCGAGCTTGTCTAGCCAAATTCCAGCACATTATCCCACAATTATTCTCGCTCCGTTGCCCACGTTTTTCCCAGCAATGAGGCCTTGGCAGTAAGGGTGCCGAGGCTGGCCGTCTGGCTCGCTCGTTTTTAACGGCCGACAATCGTGACGTCGATCGCGCTGCATAATTAGTCCGCCTAGGCAAGCATGAGCATCGAGATCCAACCCCACGTCTGCCGCCTCAAGGGCCTGCGAGGAAGCACTACGCATTCTCAAAATCCCCCCAACCATTTGGCTCTCGTGTAGCATTCATCATCGTTAGCTTCGCCGCCCACACCATCGAGCTTGTCTAGCCAAATCCCAGCACATTATCCCATGATTATTCTCGCTTCGTTGCCCAGGTTTTTCCCACCAATGAGGCCTTGGCAATGGAGGTGCCGAGGCTGGCCGTGTGGCTCGCTCGTTTCTAACGATCGACGATCGTGTAGTCGATCGCGCTGCGCAATGAGTCCGCCTAGGCAAGCATGAGCGTCGAGATCCAACCCCACGTTTACCGCCCCGAGGGCCTACGACGAAGCACTCCGCATGCTCGAAATCCCCCCAACAATTTGGCCCTCACGTGGCATGCATCATCGTGAGCTTCGCCGCCCACACCATCGAGCTTGTCTAGCCAAATCCCAGCACATTATCCCACGATTATTCTCGCTACGTTGCCCACGTTTTTCCCACCAATGAGGCCTTGGCAGTAGGGGTGTCGAGGCTGGCCGTCTGGCTCGCTCGTTTTTAACGGCCGACGATCGTGTCGTCGATCGCGCTGCATAATTAGTCCGCCTAGGCAAGCATGAGCGTCGAGATCCAACCCCACGTCTGCCGCCTCAAGGGCCTGCGAGGAAGCACTACGCATGCTCGAAATCCCCCCAACGATTTGGCCCTCAGGTAGCATGCATCATCGTGAGCTTCGCCGCCCACACCATCGAGCTTGTCTAGCCAATCCCAGCACATTATCCACGATTATTCTCGCTTCGTTGCCCACGTTTTTCCCACCAATGAGGCCTTGGCAATGAGGTTGCCGAGGCTGGCCGTGTGGCTCGCTCGTTTCTAACGGCCGATGGTCGTGTCGTCGATCGCGCTGCGCAATGAGTCCACCTAGGCAAGCATGAGCGTCGAGATCCAACACACGTCTACCGCCCGAGGGCCTACGATGAAGCACTTCGCATGCTCGAAATACCCCAATAATTTGGCCCTCACGTAGCATGCATCATCGTGAGCTTCGCCGCCCACACACCATCGAGCTTGTCTAGCATATCCCAGCACATTATCCACGATTATTCTCGCTCCGTTGCCCACGTTTTTCCCAACAATGAGGCCTTGGCAGTAAGGGTGCCGAGGCTGCCGGTCTGGCTCGCTCGTTTTTAACGGCCGACAATCGTGTCGTCGATCGCGCTGCATAAATAGTCCGCCTAGGCAAGCATGAGCGTCGAGATCCAACCCCACGTCTGCCGCCTCAAGGGCCTGCGAGGAAGCACTACGCATTCTCGAAATCCCCCCAACCATTTGGTCTCGTGTAGCATGCATCATCGTTAGCTTCGCCGCCCACACCATCGAGCTTGTCTAGCCAAATCCCAGCACATTATCCCACGATTATTCTCGCTTCGTTGCCCACATTTTTCCCACCAATGAGGCCTTGGCAGTAGGGGTGCCGAGGTGGCATGTGGCTCCCTCGTTTCTAACGGCCGACGATTGTGTCGTCGATCGCGCTGCGCAATGAGTTGCCTAGGCAAGCATTAGCGTCGGATCCAACCCCACGTCTGCCGCCCCGAGGGCCTACGACGAAGCACTCCGGCATGCTCCAAATCCCCCCAACAATTTGGCCCTCACGTAGCATGCATCATCGTGAGCTTCGCCGCCCACACCATCGAGCTTGTCTAGCCATATCGCAGCACATTATCCCATGATTATTCTCGCTTCGTTGCCCACGTTTTTCCCATCAATGAGGCCTTGGCAGTAGTGGTGCCGAGGCTAGCCGTGTGGCTCACTTGTTTCTAACGGTCGACGATCGTGTCGTCGATCGCGCTGCGCAATGAGTCCGCCTAGGCAAGCATGAGCGTCGAGATCCAACCCCACGTCTGCCGCCGCGAGGGCCTACGACGAAGCACTCCGCATGCTCGAAATCCCCCCAACAATTTGGCCCTCACGTAGCATGCATCATCGTGAACTTCGCCGCCCACACCATCGAGCTTGTCTAGCCAAATCCCAGCACATTATCCCACGATTATTCTCGCTTTGTTGCAGACGTTTTTCCCACCAATGAGGCCTTGGCAATAGGGGTGCCGAGGCTAGCCGTGTGGCTCACTTGTTTCTAACGGCCGACGATCGTGTCATCGATCGCGCTGCGCAATGAGTCCGCCTAGGCAAGCCTGAGCGTCGAGATCCAACCCCACGTCTGTCGCCCCGAGGGCCTACGACGAAGCACTCCGCATGCTCGAAATTCCCCCAACAATTTGGCCCTCACGTAGCATGCATCATCGTGAGCTTCGCCGCCCACACCATCGAGCTTGTCTAGCCAAATTCCAGCACATTATCCCACAATTATGCTCGCTTCGTTGCCCGCATTTTTTCCACCAATGAGGCCTTGGCAGTAGGGGTGCCGAGGCTGGCTGTGTGGCTCGCTCGTTTCTAACGGCCGACGATTGTGTCGTCGATCCCGCTGCGCAATGAGTCCGCCTAGGCAAGCATGAGCGTCGAGATCCAACCCCACGTCTGCCGCCCCGAGGGCCTGCGACGAAGGACTCCGCATGCTAGAAATCCCCCCAAAAATTTGGCCCTCACGTAGCATGCATCATCGTGAGCTTCGCCGCCCACACCATTGAGCTTGTCTAGCCATATCCCAACACATTATCCCACGATTATTCTCGCTTCGTTGCCCACGTTTTTCCCACCAATGAGGCCTTGGCAGTAGGGGTGCCGAGGCTGGCCGTCTGGCTCGCTCGTTTTTAACAGCCGACGATCGTGTCGTCGATCGCGCTTCGCAATGAGTCCGCCTAGGCAAGCATGAGCGTCGAGATCCAACCCCACGTCTGCCGCCCCGAGGGCCTACGACGAAGCACTCCGCATGCTCGAAATCCCCCCAACAATTTGGCCCTCACGTAGAATGCATCATCGTGAGCTTCGCCGCCCACACCATCGAGCTTGTCTAGTTAAATCCCAGCACATTATCCCATGATTATTCTCGCTTCGTTGCCCACGTTTTTCCCACCAATGAGGCCTTGGCAATGGAGGTGCCGAGGCTGGCCGTGTGGCTCGCTCGTTTCTAATGATCGACGATCGTGTCGTCGATCGCGCTCTGCAATGAGTCCGCCTAGGCAAGCATGAGCGTCGAGATCCAACCCCACGTCAGCCGCCCCGAGGGCATACGACGAAGCACTCCGCATGCTCCAAATCCCCCCAACAATTTGGCCCTCACGTAGCATGCATCATCGTGAGCTTCGCCACCCACACCATCGAGCTTGTCTAGCCATATCTCGGCACATTATCCCATGATTATTCTCGCTTCGTTGCCCACGTTTTTCCCACCAATGAGGCCTTGGCAGTAGGGGTGCCGAGGCTAGCCGTCTGGCTCGCTCGTGTCTAACGGCCGACGATCGTGTCGTCGATCGCATTGCGCAATGAGACCGCCTAGGAAAGCATGAGCGTCGAGATCCAACCCCACGTCTGCCGCCCAGAGGGCATACGACGAAGTACTCCGCATGCTCGAAATTCCCCCAACAATTTGGCCCTCACGTAGCATGCATCATCGTGAGCTTCGCCGCCCACACCATCGAGCTTGTCTAGCCAAATCCCAGCACCTTATCCCACGATTATTCTCGCTTCGTTGCCCACGTTTTTCCCACCAATGAGGCCTTGGCAGTAGGGGTGCCGAGGCTGGCTATGTGGCTAACTCGTTTCTAACGGCTGACGATCGTGTCGTCGATCGCGCTGCGCAATGAGTCCGCCTAGGCAAGCATGAGCGTCGAGATCCAACCCCACGTCTGCCGCCCCGAGGGCCTCCGACGAAGAACTCCGCATGCTCGAAATCCCCCCAAAAATTTGGCCCTCACGTAGCATGCATCATCGTGAGCTTCGCCACCCACACCATCGAGCTTGTCTAGCCATATCCTAGCACATTATCCCACGATTATTCTCGCTTCGTTGCCCACGTTTTTCCCACCAATGAGGCCTTGGCAGTAGGGGTGCCGAGGCTGGCCGTCTGGCTCGCTCGTTTTTAACGGCCGACGATCGTGTCGTCGATCGCGCTGCGCAATGAATCCGCCTAGGCAAGCATGAGCGTCGAGATCCAACCCCACATCTGCCGCCTCAAGGGCCTGCGAGGAAGCACTACGCATTCTCGAAATCCCCCTAACCATTTGGCTCTCGTGTAGCATGCATCGTCGTTAGCTTCGCTGCCCACACCATCGAGCTAGTCTAGCCAAATCCCAGCACATTATCCCATGATTATTCTCGCTTCGTTGCCCACATTTTGCCCACCAATGAGGCCTTGGCAATGGAGGTGCCGAGGCTAGCCGTGTGGCTTGCTCGTTTCTAACGGCCGACGATCGTGTCGTCGATCGCGCTGCGCAATGAGTCCGCCTAGGCAAGCATGAGCGTCGAGATCCAACCCCACATCTGCCGCCTCAATGGCCTGTGAGGAAGCACTACGCATGCTCGAAATCCCCCTAACGATTTGGCCCTCAGGTAGCATGCATCATCGTGAGCTTCGCAGCCCACACCATCGAGCTTGTCTAACCAAATCCCGGCACATTATCCCAGGATTATTCTCGCTTCGTTGCCCACGTTTTTCCCACCAATGAGGCCTTGGCAGTAGGGGTGCCGAGGCTAGCCGTCTGGCTCGCTCGTTTTTAACGGCCGACGATCGTGTCGTCGATCGCGCTGCGCAATGAGACCGCCTAGGCAAGCATGAGTGTCGAGATCCAACCCCACGTCTGCCGCCCGGAGGGCATACGACGAAGTACTCCGCATGCTCGAAATCCCCCCAAAATTTGGCCTTAAGTAGATGCATCATCGTTAGCTTCGCCGCCCACACATCGAGCTTGTCTAGCCAAATCCCAGCACATTATCCCATGATGATTTCTCGCTTCGTTGCCCTCGTTTCTAACAATCGACGATCTTGTCGTCGATCGCGCTTCGCAATGAGTCCGCCTAGGCAAGCATGAGCGTCGCGATCCAACCCCACGTTTACCGCCACGAGGGCCTACGACGAAGCACTCCGCATGCTCGAAATCCCCCCAATAATTTGGCCCTCACGTAGCATGCATCATCGTGAGCTTCGCCGCCCACACCATCGAGCTTGTCTAGCCATATCCCAGCACATTATCCCACGATTATTCTCGCTTCGTTGCCCACGTTTTTCCACCAATGAGGCCTTGGCAATGGAGGTGCCGAGGCTGGCCGTGTGGCTCGCTCGTTTCTAACGATCGACGATCGTGTCGTCGATCGCGCTTCGCAATGAGTCCGCCTAGGCAAGCATGAGCGTCGAGATCCAACCCCACGTCTGCCGCCCCGAGGGCCTACGACGAAGCACTACGCATGCTCGAAATCCCCCCAATAATTTGGCCCTCACGTGCCATGCATCATCGTGAGCTTCGCCGCCCACACCATCGAGCTTGTCTAGCCATATCCCAGCACATTATCCCACCATTATTCTCGCTTCGTTGCCCACGTTTTTCCCACCAATGAGGCCTTGGCAGTAGGGGCGCCGAGGCTGGCCGTCTGGCTCGCTCGTTTTTAACGGCCGACGATCGTGTCATCGATCGCGCTGCGCAATGAGTCCGCCTAGGCAAGCATGAGCGTCGAGATCCAACCCCACGTCTGCCGCCTCAAGGGCCTGCGAGGAAGTACTACGCATTCTCGAAATCCCCCTAACCATTTGGCTCTCATGTAGCATGCATCATCGTTAGCTTCGCCGCCCACACCGTCGAGCTTGTCTAGCCAAATCACAGCACATTATCCCATGATTATTCTCGCTTCGTTGCCCACATTTTTCCCACCAATGAGGCCTTGGCAATGGAGGTGCCGAGGCTGGCCGTGTGGCTCGCTCGTTTCTAACGGCCGACGATCCTGTCGTCGATCGCGCTCCGCAATGAGTACGCCTAGGCAAGCATGAGCGTTGAGATCCAACCCCACGTCTGCCGCCCTGAGGGCCTACGACGAAGCACTCCGCATGCTCGAAATCCCCCCAACAATTTGGCCCTCACGTAGCATGCATCATCGTGAGCTTCGCCGCCCACACCATCGAGCTTGTCTAGCCATATCCCAGCACATTATCCCACGATTATTCTCGCTTCGTTGCCCACGTTTTTCCCACCAATGAGGCCTTGGCAGTAGGGGTGCCGAGGCTGGCCGTCTGGCTCGCTGGTTTTTAACGGCCGCCGATCGTGTCGTCGATCGCGCTGCGCAATGAGTCCGCCTAGGCAAGCATGAGCGTCGAGATCCAACCTCACATCTGCCGCCTCAAGGGCCTGCGAGGAAGCACTACGCATTCTCGAAATCCCCCTAACCATTTGGCTCTCATGTAGCATGCATCATCGTTAGCTTCGCCGCCCACACGATCGAGCTAGTCTAGGCAAATCCCAGCACATTATCCCATGATTATTCTCGCTTCGTTGCCCACATTTTGCCCACCAATGAGGCCATGGAAATGGAGGTGCCGAGGCTAGCCGTGTGGCTCGCTCGTTTCTAACGTCCGACAATCGTGTCGTCGATCGCGCTGCGCAATGAGACCGCCTAGGCAAGCATGAGCGTCGAGATCCAACCCCACGTCTGCCGCCCCGAGGGCCTACGACGAAGTACTCCGCATGCTCAAAATCCCCCCAATAATTTGGCCCTCACGTAGCATGCATCATCGTGAGCTTCGCCGCCCACACCATCGAGCTTGTCTAGCCATATCCCAGCACATTATCCCACGATTATTCTCGCTTCGTTGCCCACGTTTTTCCCACCAATGAGGCCTTGGCAGTAGGGGTGCCGAGGCTGGCCGTCTGGCTCGCTCGTTTTTAACAGCCGACGATTGTGTCGTCGATCGCGCAGTGCAACGAGTCCGCCTAGGCAAGCATGAGCGTCGAGATCTAACCCCACGTCTGCCGCCCCGAGGGCCTACGACGAAGGACTCCGCATGCTCGAAATCCCCCCAACAATTTGGCCCTCACGTAGCATGCATCATCGTGAGCTTCGCCGCCCACACCATCGAGCTTGTCTAGCCATATCCCAGCACATTATCCCACGATTATTCTCGCTTCGTTGCCCACGTTTTTCCCACCAATGAGGCCTTAGCAGTAGGGGTGCCGAGGCTGCCGTCTGGCTCGCTCGTTTTAACGGCCGACAATCGTGTCATCGATCGCGCTGCGCAATGAGTCCGCCTAGGCAAGCATGAGCGTCGAGATCCAACCCCACGTCTGCCGCCTCAAGGGCCTGCGAGGAAGCACTACGCATTCTCGAAATCCCCCTAACCATTTGGCTCTCATGTAGCATGCATCATCGTTAGCTTCGCCGCCCACACCGTCGAGCTTGTCTAGCCAAATCCCAGCACATTATCCCATGATTATTCTCGCTTCGTTGCCCACGTTTTTCCCACCAATGAGGCCTCAGCAGTAGGGGTGCCGAGGCTGGCCGTCTGGCTTGCTCGTTTTTAACGGCCGACAATCGTGTCATCGATCGCGCTGCGCAATTAGTCCGCCTAGGCAAGCATGAGCGTCGAGATCCAACCCCACGTCTGCCGCCTCAAGGGCCTGCGAGGAAGCACTACGCATTCTCGAAATCCCCCTAACTATTTGGCTCTCATGTAGCATGCATCATCGTTAGCTTCGCCGCCCACACCGTCGAGCTTGTCTAGCCAAATCCCAGCACATTATCCCACGATTATTCTCGCTTCGTTGCCCACGTTTTTCCCACCAATGAGGCCTTAGCAGTAGGGGTGCCGAGGCTGGCCGTCTGGCTCGCTCGTTTTTAACGGCCGACGATCGTGTCATCGATCGCGCTGCGCAATGAGTCCGCCTAGGCAAGCATGAGCGTCGAGATCCAACCCCACGTCTGCCGCCTCAAGGGCCTGCGAGGAAGCACTACGCATTCTCAAAATCCCCCTAACCATTTGGCTCTCGTGTAGCATGCATCATCGTAAGCTTCGCCGCCCACACCATCGAGTTTGTCTATCCAAATCCCAGCACATTATCCCACAATTATGCTCGCTTCGTTGCCCGCATTTTTCCCACCAATGAGGCCTTGGCAGTAGGGGTGCCGAGGCTGGCTGTGTGGCTCGCTCGTTTTTAACAGCCGACGATCGTGTCGTCGATCACGCTATGCAATGTGTCCGCCTAGGCAAGCATGAGCGTCGAGATCCAACCCCACGTCTGTCGCCCCGAGGGCCTACGACGAAGCACTCCGCATGCTCGAAATCCCCCCAACAATTTGGCCCTCACGTAGCATGCATCATCGTGAGCTTCGCCGCCCACACCATCGAGCTTGTCTAGCCATATCCCAGCACATTATCCCACGATTATTCTCGCTTCGTTGCCCGCGTTTTTCCCACCAATGAGGCCTTGGCAGTAGGGGTGCCGAGGCTGGCCGTCTGGCTCGCTCGTTTTTAACGGCTGACGATCGTGTCGTCGATCGCACTGCATAATTAGTCCGCCTAGGCAAGCATGAGCGTCGAGATCCAACCCCACGTCTGCCGCCTCAAGGGCCTGCGAGGAAGCACTACGCATGCTCGAAATCCCCCCAACGATTTGCGCCTCAGGTAGCATGCATCATCGTGAGCTTCGCCGCCCACACCATCGAGCTTGTCTAGCCATATCCCAGCACATTATCCCACGATTATTCTCGCTTCGTTGCCCACGTTTTTCCCACCAATGAGGCCTTGGCAATGGAGGTGCCGAAACTGGCCGTGTGGCTCGCTCGTTTCTAACGGCCGACGATCGTGTCGTCGATCGCGCTCCGCAATGAGTACGCCTAGGCAAGCATGAGCGTTGAGATCCAACCCTACGTCTACCGCCCCGAGGGCCTACGACGAAGCACTCCGCATGCTCGAAATCCCCCCAACAATTTGGCCCTCACGTGCCATGCATCATCGTGAGCTTCGCCGCCCATACCATCAAGCTTGTCTAGCCATATCCCAGCACATTATCCCACGATTATTCTCGCTTCGTTGCCCACGTTTTTCCCAGCAATGAGGCCTTGGCAGTAGGGGTGCCGAGGCTGGCCGTCTGGCTCGCTCGTTTTTAACGGCCGACGATCGTGTCGTCCATCGCGCTGCGCAATGAGTCCGCCTAGGCAAGCCTGAGCGTCGAGATCCAACCCCTCGTCTGTCGCCCCGAGGGCCTACGACGAAGCACTTCGCATGCTCGAAATTCCCCCAACAATTTGGCCCTCACGTAGCATGCATCATCGTGAGCTTCGCCGCCCACACCATCGAGCTTGTCTAGCCAAATTCCAGCACATTATCCCACAATTATGCTCGCTTCATTGCCCGCATTTTTTCCACCAATGAGGCCTTGGCAGTAGGGGTGCCGAGGCTGGCTGTGTGGCTCGCTCGTTTCTAACAGCTGACGATTGTGTCGTCGATCCCGTTGCGCAATGAGTTCGCCTAGGCAAGCATGAGCGTCGAGACCCAACCCCACGTCTGCCGCCCCGACGACCTACGACAAAGCACTCCGCATGCTCGAAATCCCCCCAACAATTTGGCCCTCACGTAGCATGCATCATCGTGAGCTTCGCCGCCCACACCATCGAGCTTGTCTAGCCATATCCCAGCACATTATCCCACGATTATTCTCGCTTCGTTGCCCACGTTTTTACCGCAAATGAGGCCTTGGCAGTAGGGGTGCCGAGGCTAGCCGTGTGGCTCACTTGTTTCTAACGGCCGACGATCGTGTCGTCGATCGCGCTGTGCAATGAGTCCGCCTAGGCAAGCATGAGCGTCGAGATCCAACCCCACGTCTACCGCCCCGAGGGCCTACGACGAAGGACTCCGCATGCTAGAAATCCCCCCAAAAATTTGGCCCTCACGTAGCATGCATCATCGTGAGCTTCGCCGCCCACACCATCGAGCTTGTCTAGCCATATCCTAGCACATTATCCCACGATTATTCTCGCTTCGTTGCCCACGTTTTTCCCACCAATGAGGCCTTGGCAGTAGGGGTGCCGAGGCTGGCCGTCTGGCTCGCTCGTTTTTAACGGCCGACGATCGTGTCGTCGATCGCGCTGCGCAATGAGTCCGCCTAGGCAAGCATGAGCATCGAGATCCAACCCCACGTCTGCCGCCTCAGGGGCCTGTGAGGAAGAACTACGCATTCTCGAAATCCCCCAAACCATTTGGCTCTCATGTAGCATGCATCATCGTTAGCTTCGCCGCCCACATCATCGAGCTTGTCTAGCCAAATCCCATCACATTATCCCATGATTATTCTCGCTTCGTTGCCCACGTTTTTCCCACCAATGAGGCCTTGGCAATGGAGGTGCCGAGGCAGGCCGTGTGGCTCGCTCTTTTCTAATGATCGACGATCGTGTCGTCGATCGCGCTCTTCATTGAGTCCGCCTAGGCAAGCATGAGCGTCGAGATCCAATCCCACGTCTGCCGCCCCGAGGGCATACGACGAAGCACTCCGCATGCTCCAAATCCCTCCAACAATTTGGCCCTCACGTAGCATGCATCATCGTGAGCTTCCTCGCCCACACCATCGAGCTTGTCTAGCCATATCCCAGCACATTATCCCACGATTATTCTCGCTTCGTTGCCCACGTTTTTCCCACCAATGAGGCCTTGGCAGTAGGGGTGCCGAGGCTAGCCGTCTGGCTCGCTCGTGTCTAACGGCTGACGATCGTGTCGTCGATCGCACTGCGCAATGAGACCGCCTAGGCAAGCATGAGCGTCGAGATCCAACCCCACGTCTGCCGCCCTGAGGGCATACGACGAAGTACTCCGCATGCTCGAAATCCCCCCAACAATTTGGGCCTCACGTAGCATGCATCATCGTGAGCTTCGCCGCCCACACCATCGAGCTTGTCTAGCCAAATCCCAGCACCTTATCCCTCGATTATTCTCGCTTCGTTGCCCACGTTTTTCCCACCAATGAGGCCTTGGCAGTAGGGGTGCCGAGGCTGGCTATGTGGCTCGCTCGTTTCTAAAGGCCAACGATCGTGTCGTCGATCGCGCTGCGCAATGAGTCCGCCTAGGCAAGCATGAGCGTCGAGATCCAACCCCACGTCTGCCGCCCCGAGGGCATACGACGAAGCACTCCGCATGCTCCAAATCCCCCCAACAATTTGGCCCTCACGTAGCATGCATCATCGTGAGCTGCGCAGCCCACACCATCGAGCTATTCTAGCCATATCCTAGCACATTATCCCACGATTATTCTCGCTTCGTTGCCCACGTTTTTCCCACCAATGAGGCCTTGGCAGTAGGGGTGCCGAGGCTGGCTGTGTGGCTCGCTCGTTTCTAACGGCCGACGATCGTGTCGTCGATCGCGCTGCGCAATGAGTTCGCCTAGGCAAGCATGAGCGTCGAGATCCAACCCCACGTTTACCGCCCCGAGGGCCTACGACGAAGCACTCCGCATGCTCGAAATCCCCCCAACAATTTGGGCCTCACGTAGCATGCATCATCGTGAGCTTCGCCGCCCACACCATCGAGCTTGTCTAGCCAAATCCCAGCACCTTATCCCTCGATTATTCTCGCTTCGTTGCCCACGTTTTTCCCACCAATGAGGCCTTGGCAGTAGGGGTGCCGAGGCTGGTCGTGTGGCTCGCTCGTTTCTAACGGCCGACGATCGTGTCGTCGATCGCGCTGCGCAATGAGTCCGCCTAGGCAAGCATAGCGTCGAGATCCAACCCCACGTCTGCCGCCCCGAGGGCCTACGACGAAGCACTCCGCATGCTCCAAATCCCCCCAACAATTTGGCCCTCACGTAGCATGCATCATCGTGAGCTTCGCCACCCACACCATCGAGCTTGTCTAGCCATATCCTAGCACATTATCCCACGATTATTCTCGCTTCGTTGCCCACGTTTTTCCCACCAATGAGGCCTTGGCAGTAGTGGTGCCGAGGCTAGCCGTGTGGCTCACTTGTTTCTAACGGTCGACGATCGTGTCGTCGATCGCGCTGCGCAATGAGTCCGCCTAGGCAAGCATGAGCGTCGAGATCCAACCCCACGTTTACCGCCCCGAGGGCCTACGACGAAGCACTCCGCATGCTCGAAATCCCCCCAACAATTTGGCCCTCACGTAGCATGCATCATCGTGAGCTTCGCCGCCCACACCATCGAGCTTGTCTAGCCATATCGCAGCACATTATCCCACGATTATTCTCGCTTCGTTGCCCATGTTTTTCCCACCAATGAGGCCTTGGCAGTAGGGGTGCCGAGGTTGGACGTCTGGCTTGCTCGTTTTTAACGGTCGACGATCGTGTCGCCAATCACGCTGCATAATGAGTCCGCCTAGGCAAGCATGAGCGTCGAGATCCAAACCCACGTCTGCCGCCTCAAGGGCCTGCGAGGAAGCACTACGCATTCTCGAAATCCCCCTAACCATTTGGCTCTCATGTAGCATGCATCATCGTTAGCTTTGCCGCCCACACCATCGAGCTTGTCTAGCCAAATCCCAGCACATTATCCCATGATTATTCTCGCTTCGTTGCCCACGTTTTTCCCACCAATGAGGCCTTGGCAATGGAGGTGCCGAGGCTGGCCGTGTGGCTCGCTCGTTTCTAATGATCGACGATCGTGTCGTCGATCGCGCTCTGCAATGAGTCCGCCTAGGCAAGCATGAGCGTCGAGATCCAACCCCACGTCAGCCGCCCCGAGGGCATACGACGAAGCACTCCGCATGCTCCAAATCCCCCCAACAATTTGGCCCTCACGTAGCATGCATCATCGTGAGCTTCGCCGCCCACACCATCGAGCTTGTCTAGCAATATCCCAGCACATTATCCCACGATTATTCTCGCTTCGTTGCCCACGTTTTTCCCACCCATGAGGCCTTGGCAGTAGGGGTGCCGAGGCTGGCCGTCTGGCTCGCTCGTTTTTAACGGCCGACGATCGTGTCGTCGATCGCGCTGCGCAATGAGTCCGCCTAGGCAAGCATGAGCGTCGAGATCCAACCCCACATCTGTCGCCTCAAGGGCCTGCGAGGAAGCACTACGCATTCTCGAAATCCCCCTAACCATTTGGCTCTCGTGTAGCATGCATCATCGTTAGCTTCGCCGCCCACACCATCGAGCTAGTCTAGCCAAATCCCAGCACATTATCCCATGATTATTCTTGCTTCGTTGCCCACATTTTGCCCACCTTTGAGGCCTTGGCAATGGAGGTGCCGAGGCTAGCCATGTGGCTCGCTCGTTTCTAACGGCCGACGATCGTGTTGTCGATCGCGCTGCGCAATGAGACCGCCTAGGCAAGCTTGAGCGTCGAGATCCAACCCCACGTCTGCCGCCCCGAGGGCCTACGACGAAGTACTCCGCATGCTCGAAATCCCCCCAACAATTTGGCCCTCACGTAGCATGCATCATCGTGAGTTTCGCCGCCCACACCATCGAGCTTGTCTAGCCAAATCCCAGCACATTATCCCACGATTATTCTCACTTCGTTGCTCACATTTTTCCCACCAATGAGGCCTTGACAGTAGGGGTGCCGAGGTTGGCTGTGTGGCTCGCTCGTTTCTAACGGCCGACGATCGTGTCGTCGATCGCGCTGCGCAATGAGTCCGCTTAGGCAAGCATGAGCGTCGAGATCCAACCCCACGTCTACCGCCCCGAGGGCCTACGACGAAGCACTCCGCATGCTCGAAATCCCCCCAACAATTTTGCCCTCACGTGCATCATCGTTAGCTTCGCCGCCCACACCATCGAGCTTGTCTAGCCAAATCCCAGCACATTATCCCACGATTATTCTCGCTTCGTTGCCCACGTTTTTCCACCAATGAGGCCTTGGCAATGGAGGTGCCGAGGCTGGCCGTGTGGCTCGCTCGTTTCTAACGATCGACGATCGTGTCGTCGATCGCGCTTCGCAATGAGTCCGCCTAGGCAAGCATGAGCGTCGAGATCCAACCCCACGTCTGCCGCCCCGAGGGCCTACGACGAAGCACTACGCATGCTCGAAATCCCCCCAACAATTTGGCCCTCACGTGGCATGCATCATCGTTAGCTTCGCCGCCCACACCATCGAGCTTGTCTAGCCAAATCCCAGCACATTATCCCATGATTATTCTCGCTTCGTTGCCCACGTTTTTCCACCAATGAGGCCTTGGCAATGGAGGTGCCGAGGCTGGCCGTGTGGCTCGCTCGTTTCTAACGATCGACGATCGTGTCGTCGATCGCGATTCGCAATGAGTCCGCCTAGGCAAGCATGAGCGTCGAGATCCAACCCCACGTCTGCCGCCCCGAGGGCATACGACGAAGCACTCCGCATGCTCCAAATCCCCCAACATTTGGCCCTCACGGAGCATGCATCATCGTGAGGCTTTCGCCGCCCACACCAATCGAGCTTGTTCTAGCCATACCAGCACCATTAGCCCCACACGATTATTCTCTTCTCGCTTCGTTGCCCACGGTTTTTCCCACGCAATGAGGCTTGCAGTAGGGGTGGCCGAGCTGGCCGTCTGGCTCGCTCGTTTTTACCGGCCGACGATCGTGTCGTCGATCGCCCTGCGCAACGAGTCCGCCTACGCAAACCTGGGCGTCGGGATCCAGCCCCGCGTCCGCCGCCTCGAGGGCCTGCGACGAAGCACTCCGCATGCTCAAAATCCCCCAACGATTTGGCCCTCGCGTAGCATGCATCATCGTTATCTTCGCCGCCCACACCATCGAGCTTGTGTAGCCACATCCCAGCTCATTATCCCACGATTTTTCTCATTTCGTTGCCACGTTTTTTCCCAATGAGGCCTTGGCAATGGAGGTGCCGAGGCTGGCCGTGTGGCTCGCTCGTTTCTAATGATCGACGATCGTGTCGTCGATCGCGCTCTGCAATGAGTCCACCTAGGCAAGCATGAGCGTCGAGATCCAACCCCACGTCAGCCGCCCCGAGGGCATACGACGAAGCACCCCGCATGCTCCAAATCCCCCCAACAATTTGGCCCTCACGTAGCATGCATCATCGTGAGCTTCGTCGCCCACACCATCGAGCTTGTCTAGCCATATCCCAGCAAGTTATCCCACGATTATTCTCGCTTCGTTGCCCACGTTTTTCCCACCAATGAGGCCTTGGCAGTAGGGGTGCCGAGGCTAGCCGTCTGGCTCGCTCGTGTCTAACGGCCGACGATCGTGTCGTCGATCGCACTACGCAATGAGACCGCCTAGGAAATCATGAGCGTCGAGATCCAACCCCACGTCTGCCGCCCAGAGGGCATACGACGAAGTACTCCGCATGCTCCAAATCCCCCCAACAATTTGGCCCTCACGTAGCATGCATCATCGTGAGCTTCGCCGCCCACACCATTGAGCTTGTCTAGCCATATCCCAGCACATTATCCCACGATTATTCTCGCTTCGTTGCCCACATTTTTCCCACCAATGAGGCCTTGGCAGTAGGGGTGCCGAGGCTGGCTATGTGGCTCGCTCATTTCTAACGGCCGACGATCGTGTCGTCGATCGCGCTGCGCAATGAGTCCGCCTAGGCAAGCATGAGCGTCGAGATCCAACCCCACGTCTGCCGCCCCGAGGGCCTACGACGAAGTACCACGCATGCTAAAAATCCCCCCAACAATTTGGCCCAGACGTAGCACGCATCATCGTGAGCTTCGCCGCCCACACCATCGAGCTTGTCTAGCCATATCCCAGCACATTATCCCATGATTATTCTCGCTTCGTTACCCATGTTTTTCCCACCAATGAGGCCTTGGCAGTAGGGGTGCCGAGGCTGGCCGTCTAGCTCGCTCGTTTTTAACGGCCGACGATCGTGTCGTCGATTGCGCTGCGCAATGAGTCCGCCTAGGCAAGCATGAGCGTCGAGATCCAACCCCTCATCTGCCGCCTCAAGGGCCTGCGAGGAAGCACTACGCATTCTCGAAATCCCCCTAACCATTTGGCTCTCGTGTAGCATGCATCATCGTTAGCTTCGCTGCCCACACCATCGAGCTAGTCTAGCCAAATCCCAGCACATTATCCCATGATTATTCTCGCTTCGTTGCCCACATTTTGCCCACCAATGAGGCCTTGGCAATGGAGGTGCCGAGGCGTAGCCGTGTGCTCCGCTCGTTTCTAACCCGACGATCCGTGTCGTCGATCCGCGCTGCGCAATTGAGTCCTGGCCTATGCCAAGCATGAAGCGTCGAGATCCAACCCCAAGCATCGTGCCCTCCTCAATGTGCCTGCGAGAAGGCACTACGCATTCCTCGAAATCCCCTAACCATTTGGCCCTTCGTGTAGCATGCATCAGCGTTAAGATTTCGCTGCCGACACACCATCGAGCTTGTCTAGGCCATAGCCCAGCACATTATCCCACACGATTATTCTCGCTTCGTTGCGCCACGTTTTTTTCCCACCGAATGAGGCCTTTGCCAGTAGGGGTGTGCCGAGGCTATCCGTCTGGCTCGCTCGTTTTTAACAGCCGACGATCGTGTCGTCGATCGCGCTTCGCAATGAGTCCGCCTAGGCAAGCATGAGCGTCGAGATCCAACCCCACGTCTGCCGCCCCGAGGGCCTACGACGAAGCACTCCGCATGCTCGAAATCCCCCCAACAATTTGGCCCTCACGTGCCATGCATCATCGTGAGCTTCG
>JAJFZO010000505.1:0-27500 GCA_021397835.1 Moringa oleifera
ATGCACTGGCTTGCCTAGGCGGACTCGTTGCGCAGCGCGATCAACGACACGATCGTCAGCCGTTAGCAATGAGTGAGCCACACGGCCAGCCAGGGCAAGGCGTGACACCCTGCAGCCAAGGCCTTATCTGTGGGAAAACGTGGGCAACGAAATGAGAAAAATCGTGGGATAATAAGCTCGGATGTGGCTAGACAAGCTCGACGGTGTGGGTGGCGAGGCTGATGATGATGCATGCTACGCGAGGGCCAAATCGCTGGGGGGATGTTGAGCATGCGGAGTGCTTCACCGTAGGCCCTGGGGGTGGCGGATGTGGGGTTGGATCCCGACTCCCAGGCTTGCCTAGGCGGACTCGTTGCGCAGCGCGATCGACGACACGATCGTCGGCCATTAGCAATGAGTGAGCCACACGGCCAGCCAGGGCAAGGCGTGACACCCTGCTGCCAAGGCCTCATCGGTGGAAAAGTGGTGGGCAACGAAATGAGAAAAATCATGGGATAATAAGCTGGGATGTGGCAACACAAGCTCAACGGTGTGGGCGGCGAAGCTAATGATGACGCATGCTACGCGAGGGCCAAATCGCTGGGGGGATTTTGAGCATGTAGAGTGCTTCGTCGCAGGCCCTCGAGGTGGTGGATGCGGGGTTGGATCCCTATGCACTGGCTTGCCTAGGCGGACTCGTTGCGCAGCGCGATCAACGACACGATCGTCGGCCGTTACCAATGAGTGAGCCACACGGCCAGCCAAGGCAAGGCGTGACACCCTGCTGCCAAGGCCTCATCGGTGGGAAAAATGTGGGCAACGAAATGAGAAAAATCGTGGGATAATAATCTAGGATGTGGCTAGACAAGCTCGACGGTGTGGGCGGCGAGGCTAATTATGATGCATGCTACGCGAGGGCCAAATCGCTGGGGAGATTTTGAGCATGCGGAGTGCTTTATCGTAGGCCCTCTACGTTGCGGATGCGGGGCTGGATCCCGACGCCCAGGCTTACCTCGGCAGACTCGTTGCGCACCGCGATCAATGACACGATCGTGAGCCGTTAGCAATGAATGAGCCACACGGCCAGCCAGGGCAAGGCGTGAGACCCTGCTGCCAAGGCCTAATCGGTGGGAAAAACGTGGGCAACAAAATGAGAGAAATCGTGGGATAATAAGCTGGGATGTGGCCAGACAAACTCGACGGTGTGGGACGCGAAGCTAATGATGATGCATGCTACGCGAAGGCCAAATCACTGGGGGGATTTTGAGCATGCGGAGTGCTTCGTCGCAGGCCCTCGAGGCGACGGATGTGGGGCTGGATCCCGACGCCCAGGCTTGCCTAGGGGGACTCGTTGCGTAGTGCTATCGACGATACGATCGTCGGCCGTTAGCAAAGAGGGAGCCACACGACCAGCCATGGCAAGGCGTGACACCCCTGTTGCTAAGGCCTCATCGGTGGGAAAAACGTGGGCAATGAAATGAGAGAAATCGTGGGATAATAAGCTGGTATGTGGCTAGACAAACTCGACGGTGTGGGCCTAGAACCTAATGATGATGCATGCTACGCGAAGGCCAAATCGCTAGTGGGATTTTGAGCATGCAGAGTGCTTCGTCGCAGGCCCTCGAGGTGGCGGATGCGGGGCTGGATCCCGACGCCCAGGGTTTCCTTGGCGGACTCGTTGCGCAGTGCGATCGACGACGCGATCATTGGCCGTTAGCAATGAGTGAGCCACACGGCCAGCCAGGGCAAGGCGTGACACCCCTGCTGCCAAGGCCTCATCGGTGGAAAAATTGTGGGCAACGAAATAAGAAAAATCGTGGGATAATGAGCTGGGATGTGGCTAGACAAACTTGACGAGGTTGGTGGCGAAGCTAACGATGATGCATGCTACGCGAAGGCCAAATCGCTGCGGGGATTTTAAGCATGCGAAGTGCCTCGTCGCAGGCCCTCGAGGCGACGGATGCGGGCCTGGACCCCGACGCCCAGGCTTGCCTTGGCGGACTCGTTGCGTAGTACGATCGACGACACGATCGTCGGTCGTTGGCAATGAGTGAGCCACACGGCCAGCCAGGGCAAGGCGTGACACCCTGCTGCCAAGGCCTCATTGGTGGGCAACGAAATGAGAAAAATCATGGGATAATAAGCTGGGATGTGGCTACACAAGCTCGACGGTGTGGGCGGCGAAGCTAATGATGACGCATGCTACGCGTGGCCCAAATCGCTGGGGGGATTTTGAGCATGCGGAGTGCTTCGTCGCAGGCCCTCGAGGTGGCAGATGCGGGGCTGGATTCCGACGCCCAGGCTTGCCTAGGCGGACTCGTTGCGCAGCGCGATGGACGACACGATCGTCGGCCATTAGCAATGAGTGAGCCACACGGCCAGCCAGGGCAAGGCGTGAGACCCTGCTACCAAGGCCTCATCGGTGGGAAAAACGTGGTCAATGAAATGAGAAAAATCGTGGGATAATAAGCTGGGATGTGGCTAGACAAACTCGACTGTGTTTGTGGCGAAGCTAACGATGATGCATGCTACGCGAGGACCAAATCGCCGGGGGGATTTTGAGCATGCGGAGTGCTTTGTCGCAGGCCCTCTAGGTGGCGGATGGGGGGCTGGATCCCGACGCCCTGGCTTGCCTCGGCAGACACGTTGCGCACCGCGATCAACGACACGATCGTCGACTGTTAGCAATGAGTGAGCCACACGGCCAGCCAGGGCAAGGCGTGAGACCCTGCTGCCAAGGCCTCATCGGTGGGAAAAACGTGGGCAACAAAATGGGAAAAATCGTGGGATAATAAGCTGGGATGTGGCTACACAAGATTGACGGTGTGGGCGGCGAGGCTAATGATGATGCATGCTACGCGAGGGCCAAATCGCTGGGGGATTTTGAGCATGCGGAGTGCTTCGTCGTAGGCCCTCGAGGCGACGGATGCGGGGTGGATCCCGATGCCCATGCTTGCCTTGGCGGACTCGTTGCGCAGCTCGATCAACGACATGATCGTCGGCTGTTAGCAATGAGGGAGCCACACGGCCAGCCATTGCAAGGCTTGACACATCTTCTGCCAAGGCCTCTTCAGTGGGAAAAACGTGGGCAACGAATTGAGAAAAATCATGGGATAATGAGCTGGGATGTGGCTACACAAGCTCGATGGAGTGGGTAGCGAAGCTAATGATGATGGATGCTACGCGAGGGCCAAATCGCTGGGGGATTTTGAGCATGCGGAGTGCTTCATCGCAGGCCCTCGAGGCGACGGATGCGGGGTGGATCCCGATGCCCATGCTTGCCTTGGCGGACTCGTTGCGCAGCTCGATCGACGACACGATCGTCGGTCGTTAGCAAAGAGGGAGCCACACGGCCAGCCATGGCAAGGCGTGACACATCTTCTGCCAAGGCCTCTTCGGTGGGAAAAATGTGGGCAACGAAATGAGAAAAATCATGGGATAATGAGCTGGGATGTGGTTACACAAGCTCGATGGAGTGGGTAGAGAAGCTAATGATGATGGATGCTACGCGAGGGCCAAATCGCTGGGGTTATTTTGAGGATGGGGAGTGCTCCGTCGTAGGCCCTCGAGGTGGCGGATGCAGGGCTGCATCCCGATACGCAAGCTTGCCTTGGCGGACTCGTTGTGCTCCGCGGTCGATGACATCATCGTCAGCCATTAGCAATGAGTGAGCCACACGACCAGCTTGGGCAAGGCGTGACACCCCTGCTGCCAAGGCCTCATCCGTGGGAAAAACGTGGGCAACAAAATGAGAAAAATCGTGGGATAACAAGTTGGGATGTGGCTACACAAGCTCGACGGTGTGGGCGGCGAGGCTAACGATTATGCATGCAACGCGAGGGCCAAATCGCTGGGGGGATTTTGAGCATGCGGAGTGCTTCGTCGCAGGCCCTCGAGGTGGCGGATGCGGGGCTAGATCCCGACGCCAAGGCTTGCCTCAGCGGACTCGTTGCGCACCGCGATCAACGACACGATCGTCGGCCGTTAGCAATGAGTGTGCCACTCGGCCAGCCAAGGCAAGGTGTGAGACCCTGCTACCAAGGCCTCATCGGTGGGAAAAATGTGGGCAACGAAATGGGAAAAATCGTGGGATAATAAGCTGGGATGTGGCTACACAAGCTTGACGGTGTGGGCGGGGAGGCTAATGATGATGCATGCTACGCGAGGGCCAAATCGCTGGGGAGATTTTGAGCATGCGGAGTGCTTCGTCGCAGGCCCTCGAGGCGACGGATGCGGGGCTGGATCCCGACGCCCAGGCTTGCCTAGGGGGATCCGTTGCGTAGCGCGATCGACGATACGATCGTCGGCCGTTAGCAATGAAGGAGCCACACGACCAGCCATGGGAAGGCGTGACACCCCTGTTGCCAAGGCCTCATCGGTGGGAAAAACGTGGGCAACGAAATGAGAGAAATCGTGGGATAATAAGCTGGGATGTGGCTAGACAAACTCGACGGTGTGGGCCGCGAAGCTAATGATGATGCATGCTACGCGAAGGCCAAATCACTAGGGGGATTTTGAGCATGCGGTGTCCTTCGTCGCACGCCCTCGAGGCGACGGATGTGGGGCTGGATTCCGTCGCCCAGGCTTGCCTAGGGGGACTCGTTGCGTAGCGCGATCGACGATGCGATCGTCGGCCGTTAGCAATGAGGGAGCCACACGACCAGCCATGGCAAGTCGTGACACCCCTGTTGCCAAGGCCTCATTGGTGGGAAAAACGTGGGCAACGAAATGAGAGAAATCGTGGGATAATAAGCTGGGATGTGGCTAGAGAAACTCGACGGTGTGGGCCGCGAAGCTAACGATGATGCATGCTACGCGAAGACAAAATTGCTGGGAGGATTTTGAGCATGCGGAGTGCTTCGTCGCAGGCCCTCTAGGCAACGGATGCGGGGCTGGATCCCGACGCCCAGGCTTGGCTTGGCGGACTCGTTACGCAGCGCGATCGACGACACGAACGTTGGCCGTTAGCAATGAGGGAGCCACACAGCCAGCCATGGCAAGGCGTGACACCCATGCTGCCAAGGCCTCATCGGTGGGAAAGTGGTGGGCAACGAAATGAGAAAAATCATGGGATAATAAGCTGGGATGTGGCTACACAAGCTCGACGGTATGGGCGGCGAAGCTAATGATGACCCATGCTACGCGATGGCCAAATCGCTGGGGGGATTTTGAGCATGCGGGGTGCTTCGTCGTAGGCCCTCGAAGTTGCGGATGCGGAGCTGGATCCCGACGCCCAGGCTTGCCTCGGCAGACTCGTTGCGCACCGCGATCAACGACACGATCGTCGGCCATTAGCAATGAGTGAGCCACACGGCCAGCCATGGCAAGGCGTGACACCCCTGCTGCCAAGGCCTCATCGGTGGGAAAAACGTGGGCAACGAAATGAGAAAAATTGTGGGATGCTGAGCTGGGATGTGGCTAGACAAGCTCGACGGTGTGGGCAGCGAAGCTAACGATGATGCATGCTACGCGAAGGCAAAATCGCTGGGGGGATTTTGAGCATGCGGAGTGCTTCGTCGCAGGCCCTCGAGGTAACGGTTGCGGGGCTGCATCCCGACGCCTAGGCTTGGCTTGGCGGACTCGATGCGCAGCGCGATCGATGACACGAACGTTAGCCGTTAGCAATGAGGGAGCCACACAGCCAGCCATGGCAAGGCATGACACAACTGCTGCCAAGACCTCATCGGTGGGAAAGTGGTGGGCAACGAAATGAGAGAAGTCTTGTGATAATGAGCTGGGATGTGGCTAGACAAAGTCGACGGTGTGGGCCGCGAAGCAAATGATGATGCATGCTACGAGAAGGCCAAATGACTGGGGGGATTTTGAGCATGCAGAGTGCTTCGTCGCAGGCCCTCGAGGTGGCGGATGCGGGGCTAGATCCCGACGCCCAGGCTTTCCTTGGCGGACTCATTGCGCAGTGCGATCGACGACACGATAGTCGGCCGTTAGCAATGAGTGAGCCACACGGCCAGCCAAGGCAAGGTGTGACACCCTGCTGCCAAGGCCTCATCAGTGGAAAAAAGGTGGGCAACGAAATGAGAAAAATCATGAGATAATAAGCTGGGATGTGGCTACACAAGCTCGACGGTATGGGTGGCGAAGCTAATGATGATGGATGCTACGCGAGGGCCAAATCGCTGGGGTGATTTTGGGCATGCGGAGTGCTTCGTCGCAGGCCCTCGAGGCGGCGGATGCAGGGCTACATCCCGATGCCCAGGCTTGCCTTGGCGAACTCGTTGCGCACCGCGATCGATGACATCATCATCAACCGTTAGCAATGAGTGAGCCACACGACCAGCCTGAGCAAGGCGTCACACCCCTGTTGCCAAGGCCTCATCGGTGGGAAAAACGTGGGCAACGAAATGAGAGAAATCATGGGATAATAAGCTGGTATGTGGCTAGACAAACTCGACGGTGTGGGCCGCGAAGCTAATGATGTTGCATGCTACGCGAAGGCCAAATCACTGGGGGGATTTTGAGCATGCGGTGTGCTTCGTCGCAGGCCCTCGATGCGACGGATGTGGGGCTGGATTCCGTCGCCCAGGCTTGCCTAGGGGGACTCGTTGCGTAGCGCGATCGACGATGCGATCGTCGACCGTTAGCAATGAGGGAGCCACACGACCAACCATGGCAAGGCGTGACACCCCTGTTGCCAAGGCCTCATCGGTGGGAAAAACGTGGGCAACGAAATGAGAGAAATCGTGGGATAATAAGCTGGGATGTGGCTAGAGAAACTCGACGGTGTGGGCCGCGAAGCTAACGATGATGCATGCTACGCGAAGGCAAAATTGCTGGGAGGATTTTGAGCATGCGGAGTGCTTCATCGCAGTTCCTCAAGGTGGCGGATGCGGAGCTGGATCCCGACGCCCTGGCTTGCCTCGGCGGACTCGTTGTGCACCGCGATCAACGACACGATCGTCGACCGTTAGCAATGAGTGAGCCACAAGGCCAGCCAGGGCAGGGCGTGACACCCTGCTGCCAAGGCCTCATCGGTGGGAAAAACGTGGGCAACGAAATGGCAAAAATCGTGGGATAATAAGCTGGGATATGGCTACACAAGCTTGACGGTGTGGGCGGGGAGGCTAATGATGATGCATGCTACGCGAGTGCCAAATCGCTGAGGAGATTTTGAGCATGCGGAGTGCTTCGTCGTAGGCCCTCGAAGTTGCGGATGCGGAGCTGGATCCAGACGCCCAGGCTTGCCTGGGCGGACTCGTTGCGCACCGCGTTCAACGACACGATCATCGACCGTTAGCAATGAGTGAGCCACACGGCCAGCCAGGGCAAGGCGTGACACCCCTGCTGCCAAGGCCTCATCGGTGGGAAAAACGTGGGCAACGAAATGAGAGAAATCGTAGGATAATAAGCTGGGATGTGGCTAGAGAAACTCGACGGTGTGGACCGCAAAGCTAACGATGATGCATGCTACGCGAAGGCAAAATTGCTGGGAGGATTTTGAGCATGCGGAGTGCTTCGTCGCAGGCCCTCGAGGCAACGGATGCGGGGCTGGATCCCGACGCCCAGGCTTGGCTTGGCGGACTCGTTGCGCAGCGCGATCGACGACACGAACGTTGGCCGTTAGCAATGAGGGAGCCACACAGCCAGCCATGGCAAGGCGTGACACCCCTGCTGCCAAGGCCTCATCGGTGGGAAAAACGTGGGCAACAAAATGGGAAAAATCGTGGGATAATAAGCTGGGATGTGGCTACACAAGATTGACGGTGTGGGCGGCGAGGCTAATGATGATGCATGCTACGCGAGGGCCAAATCGCTGGGGGATTTTGAGCATGCGGAGTGCTTCGTCGCAGGCCCTCGAGGCGACGGATGCGGGGTGGATCCCGATGCCCATGCTTGCCTTGGCGGACTCGTTGCGCAGCTCGATCGACGACACGATCGTCGGTCGTTAGCAAAGAGGGAGCCACACGGCCAGCCATGGCAAGGCGTGACACATCTTCTGCCAAGGCCTCTTCGGTGGGAAAAATGTGGGCAACGAAATGAGAAAAATCATGGGATAATGAGCTGGGATGTGGTTACACAAGCTCGATGGAGTGGGTAGAGAAGCTAATGATGATGGATGCTACGCGAGGGCCAAATCGCTGGGGTTATTTTGAGGATGGGGAGTGCTCCGTCGTAGGCCCTCGAGGTGGCGGATGCAGGGCTGCATCCCGATACGCAAGCTTGCCTTGGCGGACTCGTTGTGCTCCGCGGTCGATGACATCATCGTCAGCCATTAGCAATGAGTGAGCCACACGACCAGCTTGGGCAAGGCGTGACACCCCTGCTGCCAAGGCCTCATCCGTGGGAAAAATGTGGGCAACAAAATGAGAAAAATCGTGGGATAACAAGCTGGGATGTGGCTACACAAGCTCGACGGTGTGGGCGGCGAGGCTAACGATTATGCATGCAACGCGAGGGCCAAATCGCTGGGGGGATTTTGAGCATGTGGAGTGCTTCGTCGCAGGCCCTCGAGGCGACAGATGTGGTGCTGGATCCCGACGCCCAGGCTTACCTAGGTGGACTCGTTGTGTAACGCGATCGACGATACGATCATCGGCCGTTAGCAATGAGGGAGCCACACGACCAGCCATGGCAAGGCGTGACACCCCTGCTGCCAAGGCCTCATCGGTGGGAAAAACATGGGCAACGAAATGAGAGAAATCGTGGGATAATGAGCTGGGATGTGGCTAGACAAACTCGACGGTGTGGGCCGCGAAGCTAATGATGTTGCATGCTACGCGAAGGCCAAATCACTGGGGGGATTATGAGCATGCAGAGTGCTTCGTCGCAGGCCCTCGAGGTGGCAGATGCGGGGCTAGATCCCGACGCCCAGGCTTTCCTTGGCGGACTCGTTGCGCAGTGCGATCGACGACACGATCGTCGGCCGTTAGCAATGAGTGAGCCACACGGCCAGCCAAGGCAAGGCGTGAGACCCTGCTGCCAAGGCCTCATCGGTGGGAAAAACGTGGGCAACGAAGTGAGAAAAATCGTGGGATAATAAGCTGGGATGTGGCTACACAAGCTCGACGGCGTGGGCGGCGAGGCTAATGATGATGCATGCTACGCGAGGGCCAAATCGCTGGGGGGATTTTAAGCATGCGGAGTGCTTCGTCGCAGGCCCTCGAGGTGACGGATGCGGGGTTGGGTCCCGATGCCCAGGCTTGCCTTGGCAGACTCGTTGCGTAGCGCGATGGACGACACGATCGTCGGCCGTTAGCAATGAGGGAGCCACACGACCAGCCATGGCAAGGCGTGACACCCCTGCTGCCAAGGCCTCATCGGTGGGAAAAACGTGGGCAACAAAATGAGAAAAATCGTGGGATAATGAGCTGGGATGTGGCTGGACAAACTCGACGGTGTTGGTGGCGAAGCTAACGATGATGCATGCTACGCGAAGGCCAAATCGCTGGGGGGATTTTGAGCATGCGGAGTGCTTCGTCGTAGGGCCTCGAGGCGGCGGATGCAGGGCTGCATCCCGATGCGTAGGCTTGCCTTGGCGGACTCGTTGCGCTCCGCGGTCGATGACATCATCGTCAGCCATTAGCAATGAGTGTGCCACACGACCAGCTTGGGCAAGGCGTGACACCCCTGCTGCCAAGGCCTCATCGGTGGGAAAAACGTGGGCAACAAAATGAGAAAAATCATGGGATAATGAGCTGGGATGTGGCTAGACAAACTCGACGGTGTGGGCTGCGAAGCTAATGATGATGCATGCTACGCGAAGGCCAAATCACTGGGGGTATTATGAGCATGCAGAGTGCTTCGTCGCAGGCCCTCGAGGTGGCAGATGCGGGGCTAGATCCCGACGCCTAGGCTTTCCTTGGCGGACTCGTTGCGCAGTGCGATCGACGACACGATCGTCGGCCGTTAGCAATGAGTGAGCCACACGGCCAGCCAAGGCAAGGCGTGAGACCCTGCTGCCAAGGCCTCATCGGTGGGAAAAACGTGGGCAACGAAGTGAGAAAAATCGTGGGATAATAAGCTGGGATGTGGCTACACAAGCTCGACGGCGTGGGCGGCGAGGCTAATGATGATGCATGCTACGCGAGGGCCAAATCGCTGGGGGGATTTTAAGCATGCAGAGTGCTTCGTCGCAGGCCCTCGAGGTGACGGATGCGGGGTTGGGTCCCGATGCCCAGGCTTGCCTTGGCAGACTCGTTGCGTAGCGCGATGGCGACACGATCGTCGGCCGTTAGCAATGAGGGAGCCACACGACCAGCCATGGCAAGGCGTGACACCCCTGCTGCCAAGGCCTCATCGGTGGGAAAAACGTGGGCAACGAAATGAGAAAAATCGTGGGATAATGAGCTGGGATGTGGCTGGACAAACTCGACGGTGTTGGTGGCGAAGCTAACGATGATGCATGCTACGCGAAGGCCAAATCGCTGGGGGGATTTTGAGCATGCGGAGTGCTTGTCGTAGGGCCTCGAGGCGGCGGATACAGGGCTGCATCCCGATGCGCAGGCTTGCCTTGGCGGACTCGTTGCGCTCCGCGGTCGATGACATCATCATCAGCCATTAGCAATGAGTGTGCCACACGACCAGCTTGGGCAAGGCGTGACACCCCTGCTGCCAAGGCCTCATCGGTGGGAAAAACGTGGGCAACAAAATGAGAAAAATCATGGGATAATGAGCTGGGATGTGGCTAGACAAACTCGACGGTGTGGGCTACGCGAAGGCCAAATCACTGGGGGTATTATGAGCATGCAGAGTGCTTCGTCGCAGGCCCTCGAGGTGGCAGATGCGGGGCTAGATCCCGACGCCCAGGCTTTCCTTGGCGGACTCGTTGCGCAGTGCGATCGACGACACAATCGTCGGCCGTTAGCAATGAGTGAGCCACACGGCCAGCCAAGGCAAGGCGTGACACCCTGCAGACAAGGCCTCATCGGTGGGAAAAAAGTGAGCAACGAAATGAGAAAAATCATGGGAAAATAAGCTGGGATGTGGCTACACAAGCTCGACGGTGTGGGTGGCGAAGCTAATGATGATGGATGCTACGCGAGGGCAAAATCGCTGGGGGGATTTTGAGCATGCGGAGTGCTTCGTCGCAGGCCCTCGAAGTGGTGCATGCGGGGCTGGATCCCGACTCCCTGGCTTGCCTCGGCGGACTCGTTGCGCACCGCGATCAACGACACGATCGTCGACTGTTAGCAATGAGTGAGCCACACAGCCAGCCAAGGCAAGGCGAGAGACCCTGCTGCCAAGGCCTCATCGGTAGGAAAAACGTTGGCAACGAATTGGGAAAAATCGTGGGATAATAAGCTGGGATGTGGCTACACAAGCTCGACGGTGTGGGCGACGAAGCTATTGATGACGCATGCGACGCGAGGGCCAAATCGCTGGGGGGATTTTGAGCATGCGGAGTGCTTCCTCGCAGGCCCTCGAGGTGGTGGATGTGGGGCTGGATCCCGACGCCCTGGCTTGCCTCGGCGGACTTGTTGCGCATCGCGACCAACGGCACGATCGTCGACCGTTAGCAATGAGTGAGCCACACGGCCAGCCAGGGCAAGGCGTGAGACCCTGCTGCCAAGGCCTCATTGGTGGGAAAAACGTGGGCAACGAAGTGAGAAAAATTGTGGGATAATAAGCTGGGATGTGGCTACACAAGCTCGACGGCGTGGGCGGCGAGGCTAATGATGATGCATGCTACGCGAGGGCCAAATCGCTGGGGGGATTTTAAGCATGCAGAGTGCTTCGTCGCAGGCCCTCGAGGTGACGGATGCGGGGTTGGGTCCCGATGCCCAGGCTTGCCTAGGCAGACTCGTTGCGTAGCGCGATGGACGACACGATCGTCGGCCGTTAGCAATGAGGGAGCCACACGACCAGCCATGGCAAGGCGTGACACCCCTGCTGCCAAGGCCTCATCGGTGGGAAAAACGTGGGCAACGAAATGAGAAAAATCGTGGGATAATGAGCTGGGATGTGGCTGGACAAACTCGACCGTGTTGGTGGCGAAGCTAACGATGATGCATGCTACGCGAAGGCCAAATCGCTGGGGGGATTTTGAGCATGCGGAGTGCTTCGTCGTAGGGCCTCGAGGCGGCGGATGCAGGGCTGCATCCCGATGCGCAGGCTTGCCTTGGCGGACTCGTTGCGCTCCGCGGTCGATGACATCATCGTCAGCCATTAGCAATGAGTGTGCCACACGACCAGCTTGGGCAAGGCGTGACACCCCTGCTGCCAAGGCCTCATCGGTGGGAAAAACGTGGGCAACAAAATGAGAAAAATCATGGGATAATGAGCTGGGATGTGGCTAGACAAACTCGACGGTGTGGGCTGCGAAGCTAATGATGATGCATGCTACGCGAAGGCCAAATCACTGGGGGGATTATGAGCATGCAGAGTGCTTCGTCGCAGGCCCTCGAGGTGGCAGATGCGGGGCTAGATCCCGACGCCCAGGCTTTCCTTGGCGGACTCGTTGCGCAGTGCGATCGACGACACAATCGTCGGCCGTTAGCAATGAGTGAGCCACACGGCCAGCCAAGGCAAGGCGTGACACCCTGCAGACAAGGCCTCATCGGTGGGAAAAAAGTGAGCAACGAAATGAGAAAAATCATGGGAAAATAAGCTGGGATGTGGCTACACAAGCTTGACGGTGTGGGCGACGAGGCTAATGATGATGCATGCTACGCGAGGGCCAAATCGCTGGGGGGATTTTGAGCATGCGGAGTGCTTCGTCGTAGGCCCTCGAGATTGCGGATGCGGGGCTGGATCCCGAAGCCCAGGCTTTCCTTGGCGGACTCGTTGCGCAGTGCGATCGACGATACGATCGTCGGCCGTTAACAATGAGTGAGCCACATGGCCCGCCAGGGCAAGGCGTGAGACCCTGCTGCCAAGGCCTCATCGGTAGGAGAAACGTGGGCAACGAAATGAGAAAAATCAATGGATAATGAGCTGGGATGTGGGTAGACAAACTCGACGGTGTTGGTGGCGAAGCTAACGATGATGCATGCTACGCGAAGGCAAAATCGCTGGGTGGATTTTGAGCATGCGGAGTGCTTCGTCATAGGCCCTCAAGGCGACGGATGCGGGGCTGGATCCCGACGCCCAGGCTTGCCTCGGCGGACTCGTTGCGCAGTGCGATGGACGACACGATCGTCGGCCGTTAGCAATGAGGGAGCCACACGACCAGCCATGGCAAGGCGTGACACCCCTGCTGCCAAGGCCTCATCGATGGGAAAAACGTGGGCAACGAAATGAGAAAAATCGTGGGATAATGAGCTGGGATGTGGCAAGACAAACTCGACGGTGGGGGCCACGAAGCAAATGATGTTGCAAGCTACGTTAAGGCCAAATCGCTGGGGGGATTTTGAGCATGCAGAGTGCTTCGTCGCAGGCCCTCGAGGTGGCGGATGCAGGGCTGGATCCCGACTCCAAGGCTTGCCTCGGCGGACTAGTTGTGCACCGCGATCAACGACACGATCGTCGGCCGTTAGCAATGAGTGAGCCACACGGCCAGTCAAGGCAAGGCGTGACACCTTGCTGCCAAGGCCTCATCGGTGGGAAAAACGTGGGCAACGAAATGAGAGAAATCGTGGGATAATGAGCTGGGATGTGGCTAGGTAAACTCGACGGTGTGGGCCGCGAAGCTAATGATGTTGCATGCTACGCGAAGGCCAAATCGTTGGGCGGATTTTGAGCATGCAGAGTGCTTCGTCGCAGGCCCTTGAGGTGGCGGATGCTAGGCTGGATCCCGACGCCCAGGGTCTCCTTGGCGGACTCGTTGCGCAGTGCGATAGACGACACGATCGTCGGCCATTAGCAATGAGTGAGCCACACGGCCAGCCAGGGCAAGGCGTGACACCCTGCTGCCAAGGCCTCATCGGTGGGAAAGTGGTGGGCAACGAAATGAGAAAAATCATGGGATAATAAGCTAGGATGTGGCTACACAAGCTCGACGGTGTGCGCGGCGAAGCTAATGATGACGCATGCTATGTAAGGGCCAAATCGCTGGGGGGATTTTGAGCATGCGGAGTGCTTCGTCGCAGTCCCTCTAGGTGGCGGATGCGGGGCTGGATTCTGATGCCAGGGCTTGCCTCGGCGGACTCGTTGCGCACAGCGATCAACGAGACGATCGTCGGCCGTTAGCAATGAGTGAGCCACACGGCCAGCCAGGGCAAGGCTTGACATCCTGCTGCCAAGGCCTCATCGGTGGGAAAAACATGGGCAACGAAATGAGAAAAATAATGGGATAACAAGCTGGGATGTGGCTACACAAGCTCGACAGTGTGGGCGGCGAGGCTAATGATGATGCATGCTACGCGAGGGCCAAATCGTTGGGGGGATTTTGAGCATGCGGAGTGCTTCGTCGTAGGCGCTCGAGGTTGCGGATGCGGGGCTGGATCCCGACGCCCAGGCCTGGCTCGGCGGACTCGTTGCGCATCGCGATCAATGACACGATCGTCGACCGTTAGCAATGGGTGAGCCACACGGCCAGCCAGGGAAAGGCGTGACACTCCTGCTGCCAAGGCCTCATCGGTGGGAAAAACGTGGGCAACGAAATGAGAAAAATCGTGGGATAATGAGCTTGGATGTGGCTAGACAAACTCAACGATGTTGGTGGCGAAGCTAACGATGATGCATGCTACGCGAAGGCTAAATCACTGGGGGGATTTTGAGCATGCGGAGTGCCTCGTCGCAGGCCCTCGAGGCGACGGATGCGGGGCTGGATCCCGACGCCCAGGCTTGCCTTGGCGGACTCGTTGCGTAGCGCGATCGACGACACGATCGTCGGCCGTTAGCAATGAGGGAGCCACACGGCCAGCCAGGGCAAGGCGTGACACCCTGCTGCCAAGGCCTCATCGGTGGGAATGTGGTGGGCAACGAACTGAGAAAAATCATGGGATAATGAGCTGGGATGTAGCTAGACAAACTCGACGGTGTTGGTGGCGAAGCTAACGATGATGCATGCTACGCGAAGGCCAAATCACTGGGGGGATTTTGAGCATGCGGAGTGCCTGATCGTAGGCCCTCGAGGCGACGGATGCGGGGCTGGATCCCGACGCCCAGGCTTGCCTAGGCAGACTCGTTGCGCAGCGCGATCGACGACACGATCGTCGGCCAGCCATGGCAAGGCGTGACACCCCTGCTGCCAAGGCCTCATTGGTGGGAAAACGTGGGCAACGAAATGAGGAAAATCGTGGGATAATGAGCTGGGATGTGGCTAGGTAAACTCGACGGTGTGGGCCGCGAAGCTAATGATAATGCATGCTACGCGAAGGCCAAATCGCTGGGGGGATTTTGAGCATGCAGAGTGCTTCGTCGCAGGCCCTTGAGGTGGCGGATGCGGGGCTGGATCCCGACGCCCAGGGTTTCCTTGGCAGACTCGTTGCGCAGTGCGATAGACGACACGATCGTCGGCCATTAGCAATGAGTGAGCCACACGGCCAGCCAGGGCAAGGCGTGACACCCTGCTGCCAAGGCCTCATCGGTGGGAAAGTGGTGGGCAACGAAATGAGAAAAATCATGGGATAATAAGCTGGGATGTGGCAACACAAGCTCGACGGTGTGAGCGGCGAAGCTAATTATGACGCATGCTACGCGAGGGCCAAATCGCTGGGGGGATTTTGAGCATGCGGAGTGCTTCGTCGCAGGCCCTCGAGGTGGTCGATGCGGGGCTGGATCCCGATGCACTGGCTTGCCTAGGCGGACTCGTTGCGCAGCGCGATCAACGACACGATCGTCTGCCGTTAGCAATGAGTGAGCCACACGGCCAGCCAGGGCAAGGCGTGACACCCTGCTGCCAAGGCCTTATCGGTGGGAAAAACGTGGCCAACGAAATGAGAAAAATCGTGGGATAATAAGCTAGGATGTGGCTAGAATGCTCGACGGTGTGGGTGGCGAGGCTAATGATGATGCATGCTACGCGAGGGCCAGATCGCTGGGGGAATGTTGAGCATGCGGTGTGCTTCGTCGTAGGCCCTGGAGGTGGCGGATGCGGGGTTGGATCCCGACGCCCAGGCTTGCCTAGGCGGACTCGTTGCGCAGCGCGATCGACGACACGATCGTCGGCCATTAGCAATGAGTGAGCCACATGGCCAGCCAGGGCAAGGCGTGACACCCTGCTGCCAAGGCCTCATCGGTGGGAAAGTGGTGGGCAACGAAATGAGAAAAATCGTGGGATATTGAGCTGGGATGTGGCTAGAGAAACTCGACGGTGTGGGCGGCGAAGCTAATGATGACGCATGCTACGCGAGGGCCAAATCGCTGGGGGGATTTTGAGCATGTAGAGTGCTTCGTCGCAGGCCCTCGAGGTGGTGGATGCGGGGTTGGATCCCTATGCACTGGCTTGCCTAGGCGGACTCGTTGCGCAGCGCGATCAACGACACGATCGTCGGCCGTTAGCAATGAGTGAGCCACACGGCCAGCCAAGGCAAGGCGTGACACCCTGCTGCCAAGGCCTCATCGGTGGGAAAAACGTGGGCAACGAAATGAGAAAAATCGTGGGATAATAATCTAGGATGTGGCTAGACAAGCTCGACGATGTGGGTGGCGAGGCTAATGATGATGCATGCTACGCGAGGGCCAAATCGCTGAGGGGATGTTGAGCATGCGGAGTGCTTCGTCGTAGGCCCTCGAGGTGGCGGATGTGGGGCTGGATCCCGACTCCCAGGCTTGCCTAGACGGACTAATTGCGCAACGCGATCAACGACACGATCGTCGACCGTTAGCAATGAGTGAGCCACACGGCCAGCCAGGGCAAGGCGTGACACCCTGCTGCCAAGGCCTCATCGGTGGGAAAAACATGGGCAACGAAATGAGCAAAATCATGGGATAACAAGCTGGGATGTGGCTACACAAGCTCGACGGTGTGGGCGGCGAGGCTAATTATGATGCATGCTACGCGAGGGCCAAATCGCTGGGGGGATTTTGAGCATGCGGAGTGCTTCGTCGCAGGCCCTCGAGGTGGCGGATGCGGGGCTAGATCCCGACGCCAAGGCTTGCCTCAGCGGACTCGTTGCGCACCGCGATCAACGACACGATCGTCGGCCGTTAGCAATGAGTGTGCCACTCGGCCAGCCAAGGCAAGGTGTGAGACCCTGCTACCAAGGCCTCATCGGTGGGAAAAATGTGGGCAACGAAATGGGAAAAATCGTGGGATAATAAGCTGGGATGTGGCTACACAAGCTTGACGGTGTGGGCGGGGAGGCTAATGATGATGCATGCTACGCGAGGGCCAAATCGCTGGGGAGATTTTGAGCATGTGGAGTGCTTCGTCGCAGGCCCTCGAGGCGACGGATGCGGGGCTGGATCCCGACGCCCAGGCTTGCCTAGGGGGATCCGTTGCGTAGCGCGATCGACGATACGATCGTCGGCCGTTAGCAATGAAGGAGCCACACGACCAGCCATGGGAAGGCGTGACACCCCTGTTGCCAAGGCCTCATCGGTGGAAAAAACGTGGGCAGCGAAATGAGAAAAATCGTGGGATAATGAGCTGGGATGTGGCAAGACAAACTCTACGGTGGGGGCCACGAAGCAAATGATGTTGCAAGCTACGTGAAGGCCAAATCGCTGGGGGGATTTTGAGAATGCGGAGTGCTTCGTCGTAGGCCCTCGAGGCGACGGATGCGGGGCTGGATCCCGACGCCCAAGCTTGCCTAGGCGGACTCGTTGCGCAGCGCGATCGACGACACGATCGTCGGCCGTTAGCAATAAGGGAGTAACACGGCCAGCCATGGCAAGGCGTGACACCCCTGCGGCCAAGGCCTCATCGGTGGGAAATCGTGGGCAACGAAATGAGAGAAATCGTGGGATAATGAGCTGGGATGTGGCTAGATAAACTCGAAGGTGTGGGCCGCGAAGCTAATGATGATGCATGCTACGCGAAGGCCAAATCGCTGGGGGGATTTTGAGCATGCAAAGTGCTTCGTCGCAGGCCCTTGAGGTGGCGGATGCGGGGCTGGATCCCGACGCCCAGGCTTGCCTAGGCAGACTCGTTGCGCAGCGCGATCGACGACACGATCGTCGGCCGTTAGCAATGAGTGAGCCACACGGCCAGCCAGGGCAAGGCGTGAGACCCTGCTGCCAAGGCCTCATCGGTGGGAAAAACGTGGGCAACGAAATGGGAAAAATCGTGGGATAATAAGCTGGGATGTGGCTACACAAGCTTGACGGTGAGGGCGGCGAGGCTAATGATGATGCATGCTACGCAAGGGCCAAATCGCTTGGGGGATTTTGAGCATGCCGAGTGCTTCGTCGTAGGCCCTCGAGGTTGCGAATGTGGGGCTGGATCCCGACGCCCAGGCTTGCCTCGGCGGACTCGTTGCGCACTGCGATCAATGACATGATCGTCGGCCGTTAGCAATGAGTGAGGCACACGGCCAGCCAGGGCAAGGCGTGACATCTCTTCTGCCAAGGCCTCATCGGTGGGAAAAACGTGGGCAACGAAATGAGAAAAATCGTGGGATAATGAGCTGGGATGTGGCTAGACAAACTCGACGGTGTTGGTGGCGAAGCTAATGATGATGCATGCTACGCGACGGCCAAATCGCTGGGGGGATTTTGAGCATGCGGAGTGCTTCATCGCAGGCCCTCGAGGCGACGGATGTGGGGCTGGATCCCGATGCCCAGGCTTGCCTTGGCGGACTCGTTACGTAGCGCGATCGACGATACGATCGTCGGCCATTAGCAATGAGGGAGCCACACGACCAGCCATTGCAAGGCGTGACACCCCTGCTGCCAAGGCCTCATCGGTGGGAAAAACGTGGGCAACGAAATGAGAGAAATCGTGGGATAATGAGCTGGGATGTGGCTAGACAAACTCGACGGTGTGGGTCGCGAAGCTAAGCATGATGCATGCTACGCGATGGCCAAATCACTGGGGGGATTTTGAGCATGCAAAGTGCTTCGTCGCAGGCCCTCGAGGTGGCGGATGCGGGGCTAGATCCCGACGCCCAGGCTTTTCTTGGCGGACTCGTTGCGCAGTGCGATCGATGACACGATCGTCGACCGTTAGCAATGAGTGAGCCACACGGCCAGCCAAGGCAAGGCGTGACACCCTGCTGCGAAGTCCTCATCGGTGGGAAAAAGGTGGGCAACGAAATGAGAAAAATCATGGGATAATAAGCTGGGATGTGGCTACACAAGCTCGACGGTGTGGGTGGCGAAGCTAATGATGATGGATGCTACGCGACGGCCAAATCGCTGGGGTGATTTTGAGCATGGGGAGTGCTTCGTCGCAGGCCCTCGATGTGGCGGATGCAGGGCTGCATCCCGATGCCCAGGCTTGCCTTGGCGAACTCATTGCGCATCGCGATCGATTACATCATCGTCAGCCATTAGCAATGAGTGAGCCACACGACCAGCCTGGGTAAGGCGTGACACCCCTGCTGCCAAGGCCTCATCGGTGGGAAAAACGTGGGCAACGAAATGAGAAAAATCGTGGGATAATGAGCTGGGATATGGCTAGATAAACTCGACGGTGTTGGTGGCGAAGCTAACGATGGTGCATGCTACGCGAAGGCAAAATCGCTTTGGGGATTTTGAGCATGCGGAGTGCTTCGTCGTAGGCCCTCGAGGCAACGGATGCGGGGCTAGATCCCGACGCCCAGGCTTGCCTAGGTGGACTCGTTGCGCAGCGCGATCGACGACACAAACGTCGACGGTTAGCAAGGAGGGAGCCACACGGCCGGCCATGGCAAGGCGTGACACCCCTGCTGCCCAGGTCTCATCGGTGGGAAAAATGTGGGCAACGAAATCAGAGAAATCGTGGGATAATGAGCTGGGATGTGGCTAGATAAACTCGACGGTGTGGGCCGCGAAGCTAATGATGATGCATGCTACGCGAAGGCTATATCACTGGGGGGATTTTGAGCATGCAGAGTGCTTTGTCGCAGGCCCTCGAGGTGGCGGATGTGGGGCTGGATCCCGACGCCTAGGCTTTCCTTGGCGGACTCGTTGCGCAGTGCGATCGACGACACGATCATCGGCCGTTAACAATGAGTGAGCCACACGGCCAGCCAGGGCAAGGCGTGAGACCCGGCTTCCTAGGCCTCATCAGTAGGAAAAACGTGGGCAACGAAATGAGAAAAATCATGGGATAGTGAGCTGGGATGTGGCTAGACAAACTCGACGGTGTCGGTGGCGAAGCTAACGATGATGCATGCTACGCGAAGGCAAAATCGCTGGGTGGATTTTGAGCATGCGGAGTGCTTCGTCGTAGGCCCTCGAGGCGACGGATGCGGGGCTGGATCCGGACGCCCAGGCTTGCCTAGGCGGACTCGTTGCGCAGCGCGATGGACGACACGATCGTCGGCCGTTAGCAATGAGGGAGCCACACGACCAGCCATGGCAAGCGTGACACCCTTGCTGCCAAGGTCTCATCGGTGGGAAAAACGTGGGCAACGAATAGAAAAAAATCGTGGGATAAAGAGCTAGGATGTGGCTAGACAAACTCGACGGTGTGGGCCACGAAGCAAATGATGATGCATGCTACGCGAAGGACAAATCGCTGGAGGGATTTTGAGCATACAGAGTGCTTCGTCGCAGGCCCTCGAGATTGCGGATGCGGGGCTAGATCCCGACGCCCAGGCTTGCCTCGGCGGACTCGTTGCGCATCGCGTTCAACGACACGATCGTTGGCTGTTAGCAATGAGTGAGCCACACGGCCAGCCAGGGCAAGGCGTGACACCCCTGCTGCCAAGGCCTCATCGGTGGGAAAAACGTGGGCAGCAAAATGAGAAAAATCATGGGATAATGAGCTGGGATGTGGCTAGAAAAACTCGACGGTGTTGGTGGCGAAGCTAACGATGATGCATGCTACGCGAAGGCCAAATCGCTGTGGGGATTTTGAGCATGCGGAGTGCTTCGTCGTAGGCCCTCGAGGCGACGGATACGGGGCTGGATCCCAACGCCCAAGCTTGCCTAGGAGGACTCGTTGCGCAGCACGATCGACGACACGATCGTTGGCCGTTAGCAATAAGGGAGCCACACGAACAGCCATGGCAAGGCGTGACACCCCTGCTGCCATGGCCTCATCGGTGGGAAAACGTGGGCAACGAAATGAGAGAAATCGTGGGATAATGAGTTGGGATGTGGCTAGATAAACTCGACGGTGTGGGCCGCGAAGCTAATGATGATGCATCCTACGCGAAGGCCAAATCGCTGGGGGAATTTTGAGCATGCAGAGTGCTTCGTCGCAGGCCCTCGAGGTGGCGGATGCGGGGCTGGAACCCGACACCCTGGCTTTCCTTGGCAGACTCGATGGGCAGTGCGATCGACGACACGATCGACGACCGTTAGCAATGAGTGAGCCACACGGCCAGCCAGGGCAAGGCGTGACACCCTGCTGCCAAGGCCTCATCAGTGGGAAAAAGGTGGGCAACGAAATGAGAAAAATCATGGGATAATAAGCTGGGATGTGGCTACACAAGCTCGACGGTGTGTGCGGCGAAGCTATTGATGACGCATGCTACACGAGGGCCAAATCGCTAGGGGGATTTTGAGCATGCGGAGTGCTTCGTCGCTGGCCCTCGAGGTGGCAGATGCGGGGTTGGATCCCGACGCCCTAGCTTGCCTCGACGGACTCGTTGTGCACCTCGATCAACGACACGATCGTCGACCGTTAGCAATGAGTGAGCCGCACGGCCAGTCAAGGCAAGGTGTGACACCCCTGCTGCCAAGGCCTCATCGGTGGGAAAAACGTGGGCAACGAAATGAGAAAAATTGTGGGATAATGAGATGGGATGTGGCTAGACAAACTCGACGGTGTTGGTGGCGAAGCTAACGATGATGCATGCTACGCGAAGGCCAAATCACTGGGGGGATTTTGAGCTTGCGGAGTGCTTCGTCGCAGGCTCTCGAGGTGGCGGATGCAGGGCTGGATCCCGACGCCCTGGCCTTCCTCGGCGGACTTGTTGCGCACCGCGATCAACGACACAATCGTCGGCCGTTAGCAATGAGTGAGCCACACGGCCAGCCAGGGCAAGGCATGACACCCTGCTGCCATGGCCTCATCGGTGGGAAAAATGTGGGTAACGAAATGAGAGAAATCATGGGATAATGAGCTGGGATGTGGCTAGATAAACTCGACGGTGTGGGCGGCGAGGCTAATGATGATGCATGCTACGCTTGGGCCAAATCGCTAGGGGGATTTTGAGCATGCGGAGTGCTTCGTCGTAGGCCCTCGAGGAGGCGGATGTGGGGCCAGATCTCGACGCCCAGGCTTGCCTTGGCGGACTCGTTGCGCACCGCGATCAACGACACGATCGTCGTCCGTTAGCAATGAGTGAGCCACACGGCCAACCAGGGCAAGGCGTGAGACCCTGCTGCCAAGGCCTCATCGGTGGGAAAAACGTGGGCAACGAAATGGAAAAAATCGTGGGATAATAAGCTAGGATGTGGCTACACAAGCTTGACGGCGTGGGCGGCGAGTCTAATGATGATGCATGCTACGCGAGGGCCAAATCGCTGGGGGGATTTTGAGCATGCGGAGTGCTTCGTCGTAGGCCCTCAAGGTTGCAGATGCGGGGCTGGATCCCGATGCCCGGGCTTGCCTCGGTGGACTCGTTGCGCACCGTGATCAACGACACGATCGTCGGCCGTTAGCAATGAGTGAGTCACACGGCCAGCCAGGGCAAGGCGTGACACCCCTATCGCCAAGGCCTCATCGGTGGGAAAAATTGTGGGATAATGAGCTGGGATGTGGCTAGACAAACTCGACGGCGTCGGTGGCGAAGCTAACGATGATGCATGCTACGCGAAGGCCAAATCGCTGGGGGGATTTTGAGCATGCGGAGTGCTTCGTCGCAGGCTCTCGAGGTGGCGGATGCAGGGCTGGATCCCGACGCCCTGGCCTTCCTCGGCGGACTTGTTGCGCACCGCGATCAATGACACGATCGTCGGCCATTAGCAATGAGTGAGTCACACGGCCAGCCAGGGCAAGGCGTGACACCCCTGTCGCCAAGGCCTCATCGGTGGGAAAAATTGTGGGATAATGAGCTGGGATGTGGCTAGACAAACTCGACGGTGTTGGTGGCGAAGCGAACGATGATGCATGCTACGCGAAGGCCAAATCGTTGGGGGGATTTTGAGCATGCGGAGTGCTTCGTCGCAGGCTCTCGAGGTGGCGGATGCAGGGCTGGATCCCGACGCCCTGGCCTTCCTCGGCGGACTTGTTGCGCAACGCGATCAACGACACGATCGTCGGCCGTTAGCAATGAGTGAGTCACACGGCCAGCCAGGGCAAGGCGTGACACCCCTGTCGCCAAGGCCTCATCGGTGGGAAAATTGTGGGATAATGAGCTGGGATGTGGCTAGAAAAACTCAACGGTGTTGGTGGTGAAGCTAACGATGATGCATGCTACGCGAAGGCCAAATCACTGGGGGGATTTTGAGCATGCGGAGTGCTTCGTCGCAGGCTCTCGAGGTGGCGGATGCAGGGCTGGATCCCGACGCCCTGGCCTTCCTCGGCGGACTTGTTGCGCACCGCGATCAACGACACGATCGTCGGCCGTTAGCAATGAGTGAGCCACACGGCCAACCAGGGCAAGGCGTGAGACCCTGCTGCCAAGGCCTCATCGGTGGGAAAAACGTGGGCAACGAAATGGAAAAAATCGTGGGATAATAAGCTAGGATGTGGCTATACAAGCTTGACGGCGTGGGCGGCGAGGCTAATGATGATGCATGCTACGCGAGGGCCAAATCGCTGGGGGGATTTTGAGCATGCGGAGTGCTTCGTCGTAGGCCCTCAAGGTTGCAGATGCGGGGCTGGATCCCGATGCCCAGGCTTGCCTCGGTGGACTCGTTGCGCACCGTGATCAACGACACGATCAGCGGTCGTTAGCAATGAGTGAGTCACACGGCCAGCCAGGGCAAGGCGTGACACCCCTATCGCCAAGGCCTCATCGGTGGGAAAAATTGTGGGATAATGAGCTGGGATGTAGCTAGACAAACTCGACGGTGTCGGTGGCGAAGCTAACGATGATGCATGCTACGCGAAGGCAAAATCGCTGGGGGGATTTTGAGCATGCGGAGTGCTTCGTCGCAGGCTCTCGAGGTGGCGGATGCAGGGCTGGATCCCGACGCCCTGGCCTTCCTCGGCGGACTTGTTGCGCACCGCGATCAATGACACGATCGTCGGCCGTTAGCAATGAGTGAGTCACACGGCCAGCCAGGGCAAGGCGTGACACCCCTGTCGCCAAGGCCTCATCGGTGAGAAAAATTGTTGGATAATGAGCTGGGATGTGGCTAGACAAACTCGACGGTGTTGGTGGCGAAGCGAACGATGATGCATGCTACGCGAAGGCCAAATCGTTGGGGGGATTTTGAGCATGCGGAGTGCTTCGTCGCAGGCTCTCGAGGTGGCGGATGCAGGGTTGGATCCCGACGCCCTGGCCTTCCTCGGCGGACTTGTTGCGCACCGCGATCAACGACACGATCGTCGGCCGTTAGCAATGAGTGAGTCACACGGCCAGCCAGGGCAAGGCGTGACACCCCTGTCGCCAAGGCCTCATCGGTGGGAAAAATTGTGGGATAATGAGCTGGGATGGGCTAGACAAACTCGACGGTGTTGGTGGCGAAGCTAACGATGATGTATGCTACGCGAAGGCCAAATCGCTGGGGGGATTTTGAGCATGCGGAGTGCTTCGTCGTAGGCTCTCGAGGTGGCGGATGCAGGGCTGGATCCCGACGCCCTGGCCTTCCTCGGCGGACTTGTTGCGCACCGCGATCAACGACACGATCGTCGGCCGTTAGCAATGAGTGAGCCACACGGCCAGCCAGGGCAAGGCGTGAGACCCTGCTGCCAAGGCCTCATCGGTGGGAAAAATGTGGGCAACGAAATGAGAGAAATCGTGGGATAATGAGCTGGGATGTGGCTAGATAAACTCGACGGTGTGGGCGGCGAGGCTAATGATGATGCATGCTACGCTTGAGCCAAATCGCTAGGGGGATTTTGAGCATGCGGAGTGCTTCGTCGCAGGCCTTCGAGGTGGTGGATGTGGGGCCGGATCTCGACGCCCAGGCTTGCCTTGGCGGACTCGTTGCGCACCGCGATCAACGACACGATCGTCGGCCGTTAGCAATGAGTGAGCCACACGGCCAACCAGGGCAAGGCGTGAGACCCTGCTGCCAAGGCCTCATCGGTGGGAAAAACGTGGGCAACGAAATGGAAAAAATCGTGGGATAATAAGCTAGGATGTGGCTACACAAGCTTGACGGTGTGGGCGGCGAGGCTAATGATGATTCATGCTACGCGAGGGCCAAATCGCTGGGGAGATTTTGAGCATGCGGAGTGCTTCGCCGTAGGCCCTCAAGGTTGCAGATGCGGGGCTGGATCCCGATGCCCAGGCTTGCCTCGGTGGACTCGTTACGCACCGTGATCAACGACACGATCGTCGGCCGTTAGCAATGAGTGAGTCACACGGCCAGCCAGGGCAAGGCATGACACCCCTGTCGCCAAGGCCTCATCGGTGGGAAAAATTGTGGGATAATGAGCTGGGATGTGGCTAGACAAACTCAACGGTGTTGGTGACGAAGCTAACGATGATGCATGCTACGTGAAGGCCAAATCGCTGGGGGGATTTTGAGCATGCGGAGTGCTTCGTCGCAGGCTCTCGAGGTGGCGGATGCAGGGCTGGATCCAGACGCCCTGGCCTTCCTCGGCGGACTTGTTGCGCACCGCGATCAACGAAACGATCGTCGGCCGTTAGCAATGAGTGAGTCACACGGCCAGCCAGGGCAAGGCGTGACACCCCTGTCGCCAAGGCCTCATCGGTGGGAAAAATTGTGGGATAATGAGCTGGGATGTGGCTAGACCAACTCGACGGTGTTGGTGGCGAAGCTAACGATGATGCATGCAATGCGAAGGCCAAATCGCTGGGGGGATTTTGAGCATGTGGAGTGCATCGTCGCAGGCTCTCGAGGTGGCGGATGCAGGGCTGGATCCCGATGCCCTGGCCTTCCTCGGCGGACTTGTTGCGCACCGCGATCAACGACACGATCGTCGGCCGTTAGCAATGAGTGAGCCACACGGCCAGCCAGGGCAAGGCGTGACACCCTGCTGCCAAGGTCTCATCGGTGGGAAAAATGTGGGTAACGAAATGAGAGAAATCGTGGGATAATGAGCTGGGATGTGGCTAGATAAACTCGACGGTGTGGGCGGCGAGGCTAATGATGATGCATGCTACGCTTGGGCCAAATCGCTAGAGGGATTTTGAGCATGCGGAGTGCTTCGTCGTAGGCCCTCGAGGTGGCGGATGTGGAGCCGGATCTCGACGCCTAGGCTTGCCTTGGCGGACTCGTTGCGCACCGCGATCAACGACACGATCGTCGGCCGTTAGCAATGAGTGAGCCACACGGCCAACCAGGGCAAGGCGTGAGACCCTGCTGCCAAGGCCTCATCGGTGGGAAAAACGTGGGCAATGAAATGGAAAAAATCGTGGGATAATAAGCTAGGATGTGGCTACACAAGCTTGACGGTGTGGGCGGCGAGGCTAATGATGATGCATGCTACGCGAGGGCCAAATCGCTGGGGGGATTTTGAGCATGCGGAGTGCTTCGTCGTAGGCCCTCAAGGTTGCAGATGCGGGGCTGGATCCCGATGCCCAGGCTTGCCTCGGTGGACTCGTTGCGCACCGTGATCAACGACACGATCGTCGGCCGTTAGCAATGAGTGAGTCACACGGCCAGCCAGGGCAAGGTGTGACACCCCTGTCGCCAAGGCCTCATCAGTGGGAAAAATTGTGGGATAATGAGCTGGGATGTGGCTAGACAAACTCGACGGTGCTGGTGGCGAAGCTAACGATGATGCATGCTACGCGAAGGCCAAATCGCTGGGGGGATTTTGAGCATGCGGAGTGCTTCGTCGTAGGCCCTCGAGGTGGCGGATGCGAGGCTGGATCCCAACGGCCAGGCTTTCCTTGGCGGTGGTAGAGAAAGCCTCGTGCTCCATCGTGCACGCGTCGCTCGCTCTTGGCTCACGGACCCAATGATCGATCGATCGAGATGTGACCCCAGGTCAGGCGAGACCACCCGCTGAGTTTAAGCATATCAATAAGGATTTCCCTAGTAACAGCGAGCGAACCGGGAAAAGACCAGCTTGAAAATTGAGTGCCCTCAGCGCCTGAATTGTAGTATGGAGAAGCGTCCTCAGTGACAGACCAAGGCCCAAGTCCCCTAGAAAGGGGCGCTGGAGAGGGTGAGAGCCCCGTCTCGTCCGGTCCCTGTCGTACCACGAGGCACTGTCGATGAGTCAGGTTGTTCAGGAATGCAGCCCCAATAGGGCGGTAAATTCCGTCCAAGGCTAAATACAGGCGAAAGACTGATAGCGAACAAGTACCGCGAGGGAAAGATGAAAAGGACTTTGAAAAGAGAGTCAAAGAGTGCTTGAAATTGTCGGGAGGGAAGCGAATGGGGGTCGGCGATGCACCTTGGTCGGATGTGGAACGGCCATGAGTCGATCCGCCGATCGACTCGGGGTGCGGACCGACGCGGATAGCGACGGCGGCCCAAGCCCGAGCCTTTGATACGCTCGCGGAGACATCGTCGTCAAGATTGTGGTTGGTAACGTGCGCCATTGCGGCGAT
>JAJFZO010000505.1:32500-39853 GCA_021397835.1 Moringa oleifera
TCCCATCGCGAGCCAGCCCCCTTGTCCCTTCCCCTCGACTGACTGCCCAGCGTGCGAGCAAGGGGTGCCTCGTCACTCTGACCCCGGTCCCTGGTGGAAGGCCTAGGCAGCCCCCAGCAGGCACGGCATGGGCTGGACGCCCAGTGTGCTGCAGCGGTGGGCGAGCCAGCCAGGCCGCGGCCGCCAATCACGAGCCAGCCCCCACGTCCCTATCCCTTGACACAGTGCCCAGCGAGAGAGACAGGGGGCCACGTCGCATGGACCCTGGGACGTGTGGCACGCCCAGGCAGCCCCCAGCAGGCACGGAATGGGCTGTACACCCAGCGTGCGGCAGCGGTGGGCGAGCCAGCCAGGCAGCGGGCGCCCATCGCAAGCCAGCACCCTCTTCCCTTCCCCTTGACTGACTGCCCAGCGTGCGAGCTAGGGGTACCACATCGCACTTACCCCGGGCATGGGTGGCAGGCACAGGCAGCACCCAGCAGGCACGAAATGGGCTGCACGCCCAGCGTGTGGCATCGGTGGGCGATCCAGCCAGGCTGTGGGCACCCATCGCGAGCCAGACCCCATGACCCTATCCCTTGACATAGTGCCCAGCGAGAGAGCCAGGGGGCCACGTCGCACGAACCCTGGGCACGTGTGGCATGCCCAGGCAGCCCCAAGCAGGCACGGCATGGGCTGCTCGCCCAGCGTGCGACAGCAGTGTGCACGCCAGCCAGGCTGCGGGCGCCCATCGCGAGCCAGCCCCCACGTCCCTGTCCCTCGACTAAGTGCCCAACGAGCGAGTCCAGGGGGTCGCATCTTACAAACCCTGGGCACGTGTGGCAAGCCCATGTAGGCCCCAGCAGGCACGGCATTGGCAGCGGTGGGCGCACCAGCCAGGCCGCGGGCTCCCATCGCGAGCCAACCCCCTTGTCCCTTCCCTCGACTGACTGCCCAGCGTGCGAGCAAGGGGTGCCATGTCGCTCTGACCCCGGGCACGGGTGGTAGGCCCAGGCAGCCCCCAGGAAGCACGGCATGGGCTAAGTGCCCAGCGTGCGACAGCAGTGGGTGCGCCAGCCAGGCCATGGGCGCCCATCGCGAGCCAGCCCCCTCGTCCCTGTCCCTCGACTTAGTGCCCAGTGGACGAGCCAGGAGAGCCGCGTCGCATGGACTATGGGCATGGGAGGCATGCCCAAGAAGCCCCCAGCAGGCACGGCATGGGGAAAGTGTCCACCGTGCGGCAGCGGTGGGCGCACCAGCCAGGGCACGGGCTCCCATTGCGAGCAATCCCCCTCGTTCCTATCCCTCGACGAAGTGCCCAGCGAGTGAGCCAGGGGAGCCAAGCTGCATGGACCTTGGACTCGAGAGGCATGCCCCAACATCCCCCAGCAGGTGCGGCATAGGCCAAGTGCCCAACGTGCGGTAGAGCTGGGCGCACCAGCAAGGCCACGGGCGCCCATCGCTAGCCAGCCCCCTCGACACTGTCCCTCGACTTAGTGCCCAGCGAGCGAGCCAGGGGAGCCGGGTTGCACAAACTCGGGGCACGGGAGGCATGCCCAGGAAGCCCCTAGTAGGCACGGCATGGGCCAAGTGCCCAGCGTGCGGCAGAGGTGGGCACGCCAGCCAGGCCACAGGCACCCATCGCGACCAAGCCCCATCGAACCTGTCCTTCGACTAAGTGCCCAGCGAGTGAGCCAGGGGAACCACGTCGCACGGACCCTGGGCATGGCTGGCACGCCCAGGCAGCCCACAGCAGGCACAACATCGGCTGCTCGCCCAACGTGTGGCAACGGTGGGCACGCCAGCCAGGCCGCGGGCGCCCATCGCGAGCCAGCCCCCACGTCCATGTCCCTTGACTAAGTGCTCAACGAGCGAGCCAGGGAGGCCGTGTCGCATGGACCCTGGGCATGTGTGGCACGCCCAGGTGGCCCCCAGTAGCCATGACATGGGCTGCTCGCCCAGCGTGCGGCAGCGGTGGGCTTGACAGCCAGGCCGCGGGCTCCCATCGCCAGCCAGCCCCCTCGTCGCTGCCCCTCGACAAACTGCCCAGCGTGCGACCCAGGGGTTCCACGTCGCATGGACCCTGGGCATGGGTGTCATGCCCAGGCAACCCTCAGCAGTCACGGCATGGGCTGCTCGCCTAGCGTGCGGTAGAGGTGAGCGCGACAGCCAAGCCGCGGGCGCCCATCGCGAGCCAGCCCCCTCGTCCCTACCCCTCGACTGACTGCCAAGCGTGCGAGCCAAGGGTGCCGTGTCGCACGGATGCTCGGCACGAGTGGCATACCCAGGCAGCCCCCAGCAGGCACGGCATGGGCTGCTCACACAGCGTGCAGCAGCAGCGGGCGCACCAGCCAGGCCGCGGGCGCGCATAGCGAGCCAGCCCCCACCTCCCTGTCCCTCGACTAAGTGCCTAGCGAGCGAGCCAGAGGGGCTGCTTCTCACGGACCCAAGGCACAAGCGGCACGCCTAGGCAGCCCCCAGCAGGCATTGCAAAGGCTGCTCTCCCAGCGTGTAGCAGCGGTGGGCGCGCCAGCCAGGCCGCGGGCGCCCATCACGAGCCAGCCCCCACGTTCCTGTCCCTCGACTAAGTGCCCAGTGAGCGAGCAAGGGGGGCCGCATCGTACGGACCCTTGGCACGGGCGGCATGCCCAGGCAGCCCCCAGCAGGCACGGTATGGGCTGCTCGCCCAGCGTGCAGATGCGGTGGGCGCGCCAGCCAGGCCGCGGGCGCCCATCGCGAGCCAGCCCCCACGTCCCTGTCCCTCGACTAACTGCCCAGCGAGCAAATTCGGGGGGCCGCGTCTTACAAACCCCGAGAATGTGTGGCATGCCCAGGTAGCCCCCAGCAGGCACGGCATTGGCAGCGGTGGGCGCACCAACCAGGCCGCGGGCTCCCATCGCGAGCCAGCCCCCTTGTCCCTTCCCCTCGACTGACTGCCCAGCGTGCGAGCAAGGGGAGCCCCGTCGCTCAGACCTAGGGCACGGGTGGCAGGCCCAGGCAGCCCCCAGCAGGCGCGGCATGGGCTGCACGCCTAGCGTGCCGCAGCGGTGGGCGAGCCAGCCACGCTGCAGGCGCCCATCGCGAGCCAGCCCCCACGTCCCTATCCCTTGATATAGTGCCCAGCGAGCGAGCCAGGGGGCCATGTCACACTGACCTTGGGCACGTATGGCACGCCCAGGCAGCACTAAGCAGGCACGGCATTGGGTGCTCGCCCAGTGTGCGGCAGCGGTGGGCGCGCCAGCCATGCCGCGGGCGCCCATCGCGAGCCAGCCCCCTCGTCCCTTCCCCTCGACTGACTGCCCAGCGTGCGAGCCAGGGGTGCCATGTCGAACTGACCCCGGGCACGGGTGGCAGGCACAAGCAGCCCTCAGCAGGCACGGAATGGGCTGCACACCCAGCGTGCGGTAGCGGTAGGCGAGCCAGCCAGACCACGGGCGCCCATCGCGAGCCAGCCCCCTCTTCCCTTCCCCTCGACTGACTGCCCAGCGTGCGAGCCAGGGGTACCACATCGCACTGACCCCAGGCCCGGGTGGCAGGCACAGGCAGCCCCCAGCAGGCACGGAATGGGCTGCACGCCCAGCGTGTGGCAGTGGTGGGCGAGCCAGCCAGGCCGCGGGCGCCCATCACGAGCCAGCCCCTACGTCCCTATCCCTTGGCATAGTGCCCAGCGAGCGAGCCAGGGGGCAACGTCGCACGGACCCTGGGCACGTGTGGCACGACCAGGTAGCCCCAAGCAGGCACGGCATGGGCTGCTCGCCCAGCGTGCGGTAGTGGTGGGAAAAATGTGGGCAATGAAATGAGAGAAATTGTGGGATAATGAGCTGGGATGTGGCTAGACAAACTCGACGGTGTGGGCAGCGAAGCTAACGATGATGCATGCTACGCGAGGGCCAAATTACTGGGGGGATTTTGAGCATGCGGAGTGCTTCGTTGCAGGCCCTCGAGGCGGTGGATGTGGGGCTGAATCTCGATGCCCAGGATTGCCTAGAAGGTCTCGTTGCGTAGCGCGATCGACGACACGATCGTCGGCCGTTAGCAATGAGCAAGCCAAATTGCCATCCTGGGCAAGGCGTGACACCCATGCTTCCAAGGCCTCATCGGTGGGAAAAACGTGGGCAACGAAATGGGAAAAATCATGGGATAATGAGCTGGGATGTGGCTACACAAGCTCAACGGTGTGGGCGGCGAAGCTAATGATGATGCATGCTACGCGAGGGCCAAATCGTTGGGGGGATTTTGAGCATGCGGAGTGCTTCATCGCAAGCCCTCGATGCGGCGGATGCGGGGCTGGATCCCGACGCCCAAGCTTGCCTGGGCGGACTCATTGCGCAGCGCGATCGACGTCACGATCGTCGGCCGTTAGCAAAGAGTGAGCCACATGGCCAGCCTGGGCAAGGCGTGACACCCCTGCTGCCAAGGTCTCATCGGTGGGAAAAATGTAGGCAATGAAATGAGAAAAATCAAGGATAATGAGCTGGGATGTGGCTACACAAGCTCGACGGTGTGCGCAGCGAAGCTAACGATGATGCATGCTACCCGAGGGCCAAATCGTTGGGGGGAATTTTGACAATACGGAGTGCTTCATCGCAGGCCCTCGAGTCGGTGGACGTGGGGTTGGATCCCGACGCTCAGGCTTGCCTAGGCGGACTCTTTGCGCAGCGCGATCGACGATACGATCATCGGCCGTTAGCAATGAGCGAGCCACACGGCCAGCCTGGGCACCTCTGCTGCTAAGGCCTCATCGGTGGGAAAAACATGGGCAACGAGGCAAGAATAATTGTGGGATAATGAGCTGGGATGTGGCTAGACAAGCTCGATGGTGCTGGCGGCAAAGGTAACGATGATGCATGCTACGCGAGGGCCAAATCGTTGGGGGCAATTTCGAGCATTCAGAGTTCTTCGTCGCAGGCCCTCAAGGCGACGGACGTGGGGTTGGATCCCGACGCTCAGGCTTGCCTAGGCAAACTCGTTGCCCAGCACGATCGACGACATGATCGTCGACCGTTAGCACTGAGCGAGCCTCACGGCCAGCCTGGGCACCCCTGCTGCCAAGGCCTCATCGGTTGGAAAAACGTGGGCAGTGAAGCAAGAATAATCGTGGGATAATGAGCTGGGACATGGCTAGACAAGCTCGATGGTGTGGGCGGCGAAGCTAATGATGATTCATGCTACGTGAGGGCCAAATCATTTGGGGGATTTCAAGCATGCGTAGTGCTTCATCGCAAGCCCTCGAGGTGGCAGACGTGGGGCCTTATCGGTGGGAAAAACGTGGGCAACGAAGTGAGAATAATCGTGGGATAATGAGCTGGGATATGGCTAGACAAGCTCGATGGTGTGGACGGCAAAGCTAATGATGATGCATGCTACGTGAGGGCCAAATCATTGGGGGGATTTCAAGCATGCGGAGTGCTTCATCGCAGGCCCTCGAGGCGGCGGACGTGGGGTTGGATCTCGACGCTCAGGCTTGCCTAGAAGCGGACTTGTTGCGTAGCATGATCGACGGCACGATCGTCGGCTATTAGCAATGAGCGAGCCACACGGCCAGCCAGGGCACGTTGTGACACCCCTACTGCCAAGGCCTCATCGGTGGTCCCTTGCCATTGAAGAATCGTCCCTTGCTATTGAAACAATTTCACACTAAGCAGCTTGGATGCCGCGGGACACGATGACCTGCATGATCGATGGGCCTATCGCTGGTCGGCTTGCAGCTCGTTTGGTGCTGTTGCTGCCCATTTGTACATGTGGCGTGTGAGTGGTGATATAGTCGTACGCGTTGGCAGGCTCCATGCTCTCGCATCGAACTGTCGACTAGCACGTCGCTTCAAGCTCGACCCCAAGCCATACGTTGGCGTTTCATGGGTGATATCAAGACCCTATGTCGCGTGCCTTCACAAATGGAATTTGATGATTCGAGTCGATTGTCTTTGCACCATGTCCCTCGTGGGCATGGGTGGAAACCTAAGCCGGGCCTCGTGCTCCAAGTGTGGCTTGCTTTGGCATGCGACTGCTTTGGCACACGAGAGATTGGTTGTCCCCTTTGGTGCAAAAAGTATTGCGACAGCAGTGGCCTCAGCCTCAGCCTGTCCAAGCGAAAGCATTTGTCCCATGTCCCATCGATTTTGAACGACAACTGCGATAGCTTTGGCTTAGCGAGCCTTGCGTCACACTTCAGTCTTAGTTGGCGCGGTGTCTCGAAGGATGCTACCTGGTTGATCCTGTCAGTAGTCATATGCTTGTCTCAAAGATTAAGCCATGCATGTGTAAGTATGAACTAATTTAGACTATGAAACTGCTAATGGCTCATTAAATCAGTTATAGTTGGTTTGATGGTACTTACTACTCGGATAATCGTAGTAATTCTAGAGCTAATACGTGCAACAAACCCCAACTTCTGGAAGGGGCGCATTTATTTGATAAAAGGTCGACGCGGGCTTTGCCTGTTGCTCTGATGATTCATGATAACTCGACGGATCGCAAGGCCATTGTGCCGACGACGCATCATTCAAATTTTTGCCCTATCAACTTTTAATGGTAGGATAGTTGCCTACTATGGTGGTGACGGGTGACGGAGAATTAGGGTTCGATTCCGGAGAGGGAGCCTGAGAAACGGCTACCACATCCAAGGAAGGCAGTAGGCGCACAAATTACCCAATCTTGACACGGGGAGGTAGTGACAATAAATAACAATATCGGGCTCTTCGAGTCTGGAAATTGGAATGAGTACAATCTAAATCCCTTAACGAGGATCCACTGGAGGGTAAGTTTGGTGCCAGCAGCCGCGGTAATTCCAGCTCCAATAGCGTATATTTAAGTTGTTGCAGTTAAAAAGCTCGTAGTTGGACCTTGGGATGGGTCAGTCGGTTCGCCTACGGTGTGCACCAGTTGGCTCGTCCCTACTGCTGACGATGCACTCTTGGCCTTAATTGGCCGGGTCGTGCCTCCGGCGCTGTTACTTTGAAGAAATTAGAGTGCTCAAAGCAAGCCTACACTCTGAATACATTAGCATGGGATAACATCATAGGATTTCGATCATATTCTGTTGGCCTTCGGGATCGGAGTAATGATTAACAGGGACAGTCGGGGGCATTCGTATTTCATAGTCAGAGGTGATATTCTTGGATTTATGAAAGACGAACAACTGCGAAAGCATTTGCCAAGGATGTTTTCATTAATCAAGAAAGAAAGTTGGGGGCTCGAAGACGATCAGATACCATCCTAATCTCAACCATAAACGATGCTGACTAGGGATCAGCGGATGTTGCTTTTAGGACTCCGCTGGCACCTTATGAGAAATCAAAGTCTTTGGGTTCTAGGGGGAGTACGATCATAAGGCTGAAACTTAAAGGAATTGACGGAAGGGCACCACCATGAGTG
>JAJFZO010000143.1:0-25576 GCA_021397835.1 Moringa oleifera
ACACTCCCCATGCTCAAAATTTCCCCAGCGATTTGGCCCTCGCATAACTTGCATCATCGTTAGCTTCGCCGCACGCACCGTCGAGTTTGTCTAGCCACATCTAAGCTCATTATCCCATGATTTTTCTCATTTCGTTGCCCACGTTTTTCCCACCGATGAGGCCTTGGCAGCAGGGGTATAACGCCTTTCCCATGCTAGCCGTTGGTTTGCTCATTGCTAACGGCCGATGATCGTGTCATCGATCACGCTGCGCAACGATTCCCCCAAGGAAATCCTGGGCGTCGGGATCCAGCCCTGCATCTGTCGCCTCGAGGGCAAGCGGCGAAGCACTCCGCATGCTCGAAATCACCCCAGCGATTTGGCCCTCGCGTAGCATGCATCATCGTTAGCTTCGCCGCCCACACCTTCGAGTTTGTCTTGCCATATCCCAGCTCATTATCCCACGATTTTTCTCATTTCTTTGCCCACGTTTTTTCCACCGATGAGGCCTTGGCAGCAGGGGAGTCACACCTTGCCCAGGCTGGCCATATGGCTCGCTCATTGCTAACGGTCCACGATCGTGTCATCGGTCGCGCTGCGCAACGAGTCCGTCGAGGCAAAGCTGGGCGTCGGGATCCAGCCCCGCATCTGTCGCCTCGAGGGCCTGTGACGAAGCACTCCGCATGCTCAAAATCCCACCAGCGATTTGGCCCTCGCGTGGCATGCATCATCATTAGCTTCGCCGCCCACACCGTCGAGCTTGTGTAGCCACATCCCAGCTCATTATCCCACGATTTTTCTCATTTCTTTGCCCACATTTTTCCCACCGATGAGGCTTTGGCAGCAGGGGTGTCACGCCTTGCTCAGGCTGGCCACATCACTCCCTCATTGCTAACGGTTGACGATCGTGTCGCTGATTGTGCTGCGCAACGAGTCCGCAAAGACAAGCATGGGCGTCGGGATCCAGTCTCGCGTCTGCTGGCTCGAGGTCCTGTGACGAAGCACTCCGCATGCCAAAATCCCCCCAACGATTGGGCCCTCACGTAGCATGCCTCATCATTAGCTTCGCCGCCCACACCGTCGAGCTTGTGTAGCCACATCCCAGCTCATTATCCCACGATTTCTCTTATTTCGTTGCCCACGTTTTTCCCACCGATAAGGCCGTGGCAGCAGGGGCGTCACGCCTTGCCCAGGCTGGCCATATGGCTCGCTCATTGCTAACGGCCGACGATCGTGTCGTCGATCGCGCTGCGCAATGAGTCCGCCAAGGCAAGCTTGTGCGTCGGGATGCAGCCCCGCATCCGCTACCTCAAGGGCTTGCGACGAAACACTCCGCATACTCGGAATCCCCCCAGCTATTTGGCCCTCGCGTAGCATGCATGATCGTTAGCTTCGCCGCCCACACCGTCGAGCTTGTGTAGCCACATCTCAGCTCATTATCCCACAATTTTTCTTATTTCGTTGCCCACGTTTTTCCCACCGATGAGGCCGTGGTAGCAGGGGCGTCACGCCTTGCCCAAGCTGGCCATATGGCTCGCTCATTGCTAACGGCCGATTGATGCTGCGCAACGAGTCCGCCAAGGCAAGCCTGTGCGTCGGGATGCAGCCCCGCATCCGCCGCCTCAAGGGCTTGCGACGGAACACTCCGCATACTCGAAATCCCCCCAGCAATTTGAACCTCGCGTATCATGCACCATCGTTACCTTCGTCGCCCACACCGTCGAGTTTGTCTAGCCATATCCCAGCCCATTATCCCACGATTTTTCTCATTTCGTTGCCCATGTTTTTCCCACCGATGAGGCCTTGGCAGCAGGGGTGTCACGCCTTTCCTATGCTAGCCGTTGGTTTGCTCATTGCTAACGACCGACGATCGTGTCATCGATCGCGCTGCGCAACGATTCCCCCAAGGCAATCCTGGGCGTGGGGATCCAGCCCTGCATCTGTCGCCTCGAGGGCAAGCGACGAAGCACTCCGCATGCTCGAAATCACCCCAGCGATTTGGCCCTCGCGTAGCATGCATCATCGTTAGCTTCGCCGCCCACACCTTCGAGTTTGTCTTGCCATATCCCAGCTCATTATCCCACGATTTTTCTCATTTCGTTGCCCACGCTTTTTCCATCGATGAGGCCTTGGCAGCAGGGGAGTCACACCTCGCCCAGGCTGGCCATATGGCTCGCTCATTGCTAACGGTCCACGATCGTCTCATCAATCGCGCTGCGCAACGAGTCCGTCGAGGCAAGGCTGGGCGTCGGGATCCAGCCCCGCATCCGTCGCCTCGAGGGCCTGTGACGAAGCACTCCGCATGCTCAAAATCCCACCAGCGATTTGGCCCTCGCGTAGCATGCATCATCATTAGCTTCGTCGTCCACACCGTCGAGCTTGTGTAGCCACATCCCAGCTCATTATCCCACGATTTTTCTCATTTCTTTGCCCACTTTTTCCCACCGATGAGGCTTTGGCAGCAGGGGTGTCACGCCTTGCTCAGGCTGGCCACATCACTCCCTCATTGCTAACGGCTGACGATCGTGTCGCTGATTGTGCTGCGCAACGAGTCCGCAAAGACAAGCATGGGCGACGGGATCCAGCCCCTCGTCCGCTGGCTCGAGGGCTTGTGACGAAGCACTCCGCATGCTCAAAATCCCCCTAGCGATTGGGCCCTCGCGTAGCATGCCTCATCATTAGCTTCGCCGCCCACACCGTTGAGCTTTTGTAGCCACATCCCAGCTCATTATCCCATGATTTTTCTCATTTCTTTGCCCACGTTTTCCCCACCGATGAGGCTTGGGCAGCAGGGGTGTCACGCCTTGCTCAGGCTGGCCATATCGCTCCCTCATTGCTAACAGCTGACGATCGTGTCGCCGATTGTGCTGCGCAACGAGTCCGCAAAGACAAGCATGGGCGTCGGGATCCAGCCTCGCGTCTGCTGGCTCGAGGTCCTGTGACGAAGCACTCCGCATGCTCAAAATCCCCCCAACGATTGGGCCCTCACGTAGCATGCCTCATCATTAGCTTCGCCGCCCACACCGTCGAGCTTGTGTAGCCACATCCCAACTCATTATCCCACGATATCTCTTATTTCGTTGCCCACGTTTTTCCCACCGATGAGGCCGTGGCAGCAGGGGCGTCACGCCTTGCCCAGGCTGGCCATATGGCTCGCTCATTGCTAACGGCCGACGATCGTGTCGTCGATCGCGCTGCGCAACGATTCCGCCAAGGCAAGCCTGTGCGTCGGGATGCAGCCCCGCATCCGCCGCCTCAAGGGCTTGCGACGGAACACTCCGCATACTCGAAATCTCCCCAGCGATTTGGCCCTCGCGTAGCATGCATCATCGTTAGCTTCGCCGCCCACATCGTCGAGTTTGTCTAGCCACATCCCAGCCCATTATCCCATGATTTTTCTCATTTCGTTGCCCATGTTTTTCCCACCGATGAGGCCTTGGCAGCAGGGGTGTCATGCCCTGCCCATGCTGGCTGTGTGGCTCGCTCATTGCTAACGGGTGACGATCATGTCGTCGATCGCACTGCGCAACGAGTCCGCCAAGCCAAACCTGGGCGTCGGGATCCAGCACTGCATCCGTTGTCTCGAGGGCAAGCTATGAAACACTCCCCATGCTCAAAATCTCCCCAGCGATTTGGCCCTCGCATAACATGCATCATCGTTAGCTTCGCCGCACGCACCGTCGAGTTTCTCTAGCCACATCTAAGCTCATTATCCCATGATTTTTCTCATTTCATTGCCCACGTTTTTCCCACCGATGAGGCCTTGGCAGCAGGGGTGTCATGCCTTTCCCATGCTAGCCGTTGGTTTGCTCATTGCTAATGGCCGACGATCGTGTCATCGATCGCGCTGCGTAACGATTCCCCCAAGGCAATCCTGGGCGTCGGGATCCAGCCCTGCATCTGTCGCCTCGAGGGCAAGCGACGAAGCACTCCGCAAGCTCGAAATCACCCCAGCGATTTGGCCCTCGCGTAGCATGCATCATCGTTAGCTTCGCCGCCCACACCTTCGAGTTTGTCTTGCCATATCCCAGCTCATTATCCCACGATTTTTCTCATTTCGTTGCCCACGTTTTTTCCACCGATGAGGCGTTGGCAGCAGGGGAGTCACACCTTGCCCAGGCTGGCCATATGGCACGCTCATTGCTAACGGTCCACGATCGTCTCATCAATCGCGCTGCGCAACGAGTCCTCGAGGCAAGGATGGGCGTCGAGATCCAGCCCCGCATCCGTCGCCTCGAGGGCCTGTGACGAAGCACTCCGCATGCTCAAAATCCCACCAGCGATTTGGCCCTCGCGTAGCATGTATCATCATTAGCTTCGTCGCCCACACCGTCGAGCTTGTGTAGCAACATCCCAGCTCATTATCCCACGATTTTTCTCATTTCTTTGCCCACGTTTTTCCCACCGATGAGGCTTTGGCAGCAGGGGTGTCACGCCTTGCTCAGGCTGGCCACATCACTCCCTCATTGCTAACGGCTGACGATCGTGTCGCTGATTGTGCTGCGCAACGAGTCCGCAAAGACAAGCATGGGCGTCGGGATCCAGTCTTGCGTCTGCTGGCTCGAGGTCCTGTGTCGAAGCACTCCGCATGCTCAAAATCCCCCCAGCGATTGGGCCCTCGCGTAGCATGCCTCATCATTAGCTTCGTCGCCCACACCGTCGAGCTTGTGTAGCCACATCTCAGCTTATTATCCCACAATTTTTCTTATTTCGTTGCCCACGTTTTTCCCACCGATGAGGCCGTGGCAGCAGGGGCGTCACGCCTTGCCCAGGCTGGCCATATGGCTCGCTCATTGCTAACGGCCGACGATCGTGTCGTCGATCGCGCTGCGCAATGAGTCCGCCAAGGCAAGCCTGTGCGTTGGGATGCAGCCCCGCATCTGCCGCCTCAAGGGCTTGCGACGAAACACTCCGCATACTCGAAATCCCCCCAGCTATTTGGCCCTCGCGTAGCATGCATCATCGTTAGCTTCGCCGCCCACACCGTCGAGTTTGTCTAGCCACATCCCAGCCCATTATCCCACGATTTTTCTCATTTTCGTTGCCCATGTTTTTCCCACCGATGAGGCCTTGGCAGCAGGGGTGTCATGCCCTGCCCATGCTGGCCCTGTGGCTCGCTCATTGCTAACGGGTGACGATCGTGTCATCGATCGCACTGCACAACGAGTCCGCCAAGCCAAACCTGGGCGTCAGGATCCAGCCCTGCATCCGTCGTCTCGAGGGCAAGCGACGAAGCACTCCGCATGCTCGAAATCTCCCCAGCAATTTAGCTCTCGCATAACATGCATCATCGTTAGCTTCGCCGCACGCACAGTCGAGTTTGTGTAGCCACATCCCAGCTCATTATCCCATGATTTTTCTCATTTCGTTGCCCACGTTTTTCCCACCGATGAGGCCTTGGCAGCAGGGGTGTCACGCCTTTCCCATGCTAGCCGTTGGTTTGCTCATTGCTAACGGCCGGCGATCGTGTCATCGATCGCGCTGCGCAACGATTCCCCCAAGGCAATCCTGGGTCGGGATCCAGCCCTGCATCTGTCGCCTCGGGGGCAAGCGACGAAGCACTCCGCATGCTCGAAATCACCCCAGCGATTTGGCCCTCGCGTAGCAAGCATCATCGTTAGCTTCACCGCCCACACCTTCGAGTTTGTCTTGCCATATCCCAGCTCATTATCCCACGATTTTTCTCATTTCGTTGCCCACGTTTTTTCCACCGATGAGGCCTTGGCAGCAGGGGAGTCACACCTTGCCCAGGTTGGCCATATGGCTCGCTCATTGCTAACGGTCCACGATCGTCTCATCAATCGCGCTGCGCAACGAGTCCATCGAGGCAAGGCTGGGCGTCGGGATCCAGCCCCGCATCCGTCGCCTCGAGGGCCTGTGACGAAGCACTCCGCATGCTCAAAATCCCACCAGCGATTTGGCCCTCGCGTAGCATGCATCATCATTAGCTTCGTCGTCCACACCGTCGAGCTTGTGTAGCCACATCCCAGCTCATTATCCCACGATTTTTCTCATTTCTTTGCCCACTTTTTCCCACCGATGAGGCTTTGGCAGCAGGGGTGTCACGCCTTGCTCAGGCTGGCCACATCACTCCCTCATTGCTAACGGCTGACGATCGTGTCGCTGATTGTGCTGCGCAACAAGTCCGCAAAGACAAGCATGGGCGTCGGGATCCAGCCCCTCGTCCGTTGGCTCGAGGGCTTGTGACGAAGCACTCCGCATGCTCAAAATCCCCCTAGCGATTGGGCCCTCGCGTAGCATGCCTCATCATTAGCTTCGCCGCCCACACCGTTGAGCTTTTGTAGCCACATCCCAGCTCATTATCCCATGATTTTTCTCATTTTTTTGCCCTCGTTTTTCCCACCGATGAGGCTTTGGCAGCAGGGGTGTCACGCCTTGCTCAGGCTGGCCATATCGCTCCCTCATTGCTAATGGCTGACGATCGTGTCGCCGATTGTGCTGCGCAACGAGTCCGCAAAGACAAGCATGGGCGTCGGGATCCAGCCTCGCGTCTGCTGGCTCGAGGTCCTGTGACGAAGCACTCCGCATGCTCAAAATCCCCCCAACGATTGGGCCCTCGCGTAGCATGCCTCGTCATTAGCTTCGCCGCCCACACCGTCGAGCTTGTGTAGCCACATCCCAGCTCATTATCCCACGATTTCTCTTATTTCGTTGCCCACGTTTTTCCCACCGATGAGGCCGTGGCAGCAGGGGCATCACGCCTTGCCTAGGCTGGCCATATGGCTCGCTAATTGCTAACGGCCGACGATCGTGTCGTCGATCACGCTGCACAACGAGTCCGCCAAGCCAAGCCTGTGCGTCGGGATGCAGCCCTGCATCCACCACCTCAAGGGCTTGCGACGGAACACTCCGCATACTCAAAATCCCCCCAGCTATTTGGCCCTCGCGTAGCATGCATCATCGTTACCTTCGTCGCCCACACCGTCGAGTTTGTCTAGCCATATCCCAGCCCATTATCCCACGATTTTTCTCATTTCGTTGCCCATGTTTTTCCCACCGATGAGGCCTTGGCAGCAGGGGTGTCATGCCCTGCCCATGCTGGCTGTGTGGCTCGCTTATTGCTAACGGGTGACGATCATGTCGTCGATCGCACTGCGCAACGAGTCCGCCAAGCCAAACCTGGGCGTCGGGATCCAGCACTGCGTCCGTTGTCTCGAGGGCAAGCGATGAAACACTCCCCATGCTCAAAATCTCCCCAGCGATTTGGCCCTCGCATAACATGCATCATCGTTAGCTTCGTCGCACGCACCGTCGAGTTTGTCTAGCCACATCTAAGCTCATTATCCCATGATTTTTCTCATTTCGTTGCCCACGTTTTTCCCACCGATGAGGCCTTGGCAGCAGGGGTGTCACGCCTTTCCCATTCTAGCCGTTGGTTTGCTCATGGCTAACGGCCGACGATCGTGTCATCGATCGCGCTGCGCAACGATTCCCCCAAGGCAATCCTGGGCGTCGGGATCCAGCCCTGCATCTGTCGCCTCGAGGGCAAGCGACGAAGCACTCCGCATGCTCGAAATCACCCCAGCGATTTGGCCCTCGCGTAGCATGCATCATCGTTAGCTTCGCCGCCCACCCCTTCGAGTTTGTCTTGCCATATCCCAGCTCATTATCCCACGATTTTTCTCATTTCGTTGCCCACGTTTTTTCCACCGATGAGGCCTTGGCAGCAGGGGAGTCACACCTTCCCCAGGCTGGCCATATGGCTCGCTCATTGCTAACGGTCCACGATCGTGTCAACGATCGCGCTGCGCAACGAGTCCGTCGAGGCAAGGCTGGGCGTCGAGATCTAGCCCCGCATCCGTCGCCTCGAGGGCCTGTGACGAAGCACTCCGCATGCTCAAAATCCCACCAGCGATTTGGCCCTCGCGTAGCATGCATCATTATTAGCTTCGCCGCCCACACCGTCGAGCTTGTGTAGCCACATCCCAGCTCATTATCCCACGATTTTTCTCATTTCTTTGCCCACGTTTTTCCCACCGATGAGGCTTTGGCAGCAGGGGTGTCACGCCTTGCTCAGGCTGGCCACATCACTCCCTCATTGCTAACGGCTGACGATCGTGTCGCTGATTATGCTGCGCAACGAGTCCGCAAAGACAAGCATGGGCGTCGAGATCCAGCCTCGCGTCTGCTGGCTCGAGGTCCTGCGATGAAGCACTCCGCATGCTCAAAATCCCCCCAACGATTGGGCCCTCGCGTAGCATGCCTCATCATTAGCTTCGCCGCCCACACCGTCGAGCTTGTGTAGCCACATCCCAGCTCATTATCCCATGATTTTTCTCATTTCTTTGCCCACGTTTTTCCCACCGATGAGGCCGTGGCAGCAGGGGCGTCACGCCTTGCCCAGGCTGGCCATATGGCTCGCTCATTGCTAACGGCCGACGATCGTGTCGTCGATCGCGCTGCACAATGAGTCCGCCAAGGCAAGCCTGTGCGTCAGGATGCAGCCCCGCATCCGCCGCCTCAAGGGCTTGCGACGAAACACTACGCATACTCGAAATCCCCCCAGCTATTTGGCCCTCGCGTAGCATGCATCATTGTTAGCTTCGCCGCCCACACCGTCGAGTTTGTCTAGCCACATCCCAGCCCATTATCCCATGATTTTTCTCATTTCGTTGCCCATGTTTTTCCCACCGATGAGGCCTTGGCAGCAGGGGTGTGATGCCCTGCCCATGCTGGCTGTGTGGCTCACTTATTGCTAACGGGTGACGATCATGTCGTCGATCGCACTGCGCAACGAGTCCGCCAAGCCAAACCTGGGCGTCGGGATCCAGCACTGCGTCCGTTGTCTCGAGGGCAAGCGATGAAACACTCCCCATGCTCAAAATCTCCACAGCGATTTGGCCCTCGCATAACATGCATCATCGTTAGCTTCGCCGCACGCACCGTCGAGTTTGTCTAGCCACATCTAAGCTCATTATCCCATGATTTTTCTCATTTCGTTGCCCACGTTTTTTCCACTAATGAGGCCTTGGCAGCAGGGGAGTCACACCTTGCCCAGGCTGGCCATATGGCTCGCTCATTGCTAACGGTCCACGATCGTGTCATCGATCGCGCTGCGCAACGAGTCCGTCGAGGCAAGGCTGGGCGTCGGGATCCAGCCCCGCATTCGTCGCCTCGAGGGCCTGTGACGAAGCACTCCGCATGCTCAAAATCCCACCAGCGATTTGGCCCTCGCGTAGCATGCATCATCATTAGCTTCGCCGCCCACACCGTCGAGCTTGTGTAGCCACATCCCAGCTCATTATCCCACGATTTTTCTCATGTCTTTGCCCACGTTTTTCCCACCGATGAGGCTTTGGCAGCAGGGGTGTCACACCTTGCTCACGCTGGCCACATCACTCCCTCATTGCTAACGGCTGACGATCGTGTCGCTGATTGTGCTGCGCAACGAGTCCGCAAAGACAAGCATGGGCGTCGGGATCCAGCCCCTCGTCCGCTGGCTCGAGGGCCTGTGACGAAGCACTCCGCATGCTCAAAATCCCCCTAGCGATTTGGCCCTCGCGTAGCATGCCTCATCATTAGATTCGCCGCCCACACCGTCGAGCTTTTGTAGCCACATCCCAGCTCATTATCCCACGATTTTTCTCATTTCTTTGCCCACGTTTTTCCCACCGATGAGGCTTTGGCAGCAGGGGTGTCACGGCTTGCTCAGGCTGGCCACATCACTCCCTCATTGCTAACGGCTGACGATCGTGTCGCTGATTGTGCTGCGCAACGAGTCCGCAAAGACAAGCATGGGCGTCGGGATCCAGCCCCTCGTCCGCTGGCTCGAGGGCCTGTGACGAAGCACTCCGCATGCTCAAAATCCCCCCAACGATTGGGCCCTCGCGTAGCATGCCTCATCATTAGCTTCGTCGCCCACACCGTCGAGCTTGTGTAGCCACATCCCAGGTCATTATCCCACGATTTCTCTTAATTCGTTGCCCACGTTTTTCCCACCGATAAGGCCGTGGCAGCAGGGGCGTCACGCCTTGCCCAGGCTGGCCATATGGCTCGCTCATTGCTAACGGCCGACGATCGTGTCGTCGATCGCGCTGCGCAATGAGTCCGCCAAGGCAAGCCTGTGCGTTGGGATGCAGCCCCGCATCCACCGCCTCAAGGGCTTGCGACGAAACACTCCGCATACTCGAAATCCCCCCAGCTATTTGGCCCTCGCGTAGCATGCATCATCGTTAGCTTCGCCGCCCACACCGTCGAGTTTGTCTAGCCACATCCCAGCCCATTGTCCCACGATTTTTCTCATTTCGTTGCCCATGTTTTTCCCACCGATGAGGCCTTGGCAGCAGGGGTGTCATGCCCTGCCCATGCTGGCTGTGTGGCTCGCTCATTGCTAACGGGTGACGATCATGTCGTCGATCGCACTGCGCAACGAGTCCGCCAAGCCAAACTTGGGCGTCGGGATCCAGCACTGCATCCGTTGTCTCGAGGGCAAGCGATGAAACACTCCCCATGCTCAAAATCTCCCCAGCGATTTGGCCCTCGCATAACATGCATCATCGTTAGCTTCGCCGCACACACCGTCGAGTTTGTCTAGCCACATCTAAGCTCATTATCCCATGATTTTTCTCATTTCGTTGCCCACGTTTTTCCCACCGATGAGGCCTTGGCAGCAGGGGTGTCACGCCTTTCCCATGCTAACCGTTGGTTTGCTCATTGCTAACGGCCGACGATCGTGTCATCGATCGCGCTGTGGAACGATTCCACCAAGGCAATCCTGGGCGTCGGGATCCAGCCCTGCATCTGTCGCCTCGAGGGCAAGCGACGAAGCACTCCGCATGCTCGAAATGACCCCAGCGATTTGGCCGTCGCGTAGCATGCATCATCGTTAGCTTCGCCGCCCACACCTTCGAGTTTGTCTTGCCATATCTGATCTCAGCTCATTATCCCCCATTTTTCTCATTTTCGTTGCCCACGTTTTTTCCACCGATGAGGCTTGGCGAGCAGGGGAGTCACAACCTTGCCCAGGCGGCCATATGGCTCGCTCATTTCTAACGGTCCACACGATCGTGTCATCGTCGCGCTGCCACACACGAGTCCGTCGCGGCAAGGCTGGGCGTTCGGGATCCAGCCCCGGCATTCGTCGCCTCGAGGCCTCTGTGAACGAGCACTCCGCATTCTCAAAATCCACCTAGCGATTTTGGCCCCTGCCGTAGCATGCATCACATCATTAGCTTCGCCGCCCACACGTCGAGCTTGTTGTAGCCACTCCCAGCTCATTATCCCACGCTTTTCTCATTTCTTTGGCCCACGTTTTTCCCACCGATGAGGCTTTGGCAGCAGGGGTGTCACGGCTTGCTCATAAAATGCTGGCCACACACTTCCCTCATGTGCTAACGGCTGACGATCGTAGTCGCTGGATTGTGCTGCGCAACGAGTCCGCCAAGGCAAGCCTGTGCGTCGGGATGCAGCCCCGCATCCGCCGCCTCAAAGGCTTGCGACGGAACACTCCGCATACTCGAAATCCCCCCAGCTATTTGGCCCTCGCGTATCATGCACCATCGTTACCTTCGTCGCACACACCGTCGAGTTTTTCTAGCCATATCCCAGCCCATTATCCCACGATTTTTCTCATTTCGTTGCCCATGTTTTTCCCACAGATGAGGCCTTGGCAGTAGGGGTGTCATGCCCTGCCCATGCTGGCTGTGTGGCTCGCTCATTGCTAACGGGTGACGATCATGTCGTCGATCGCACTGCGCAACGAGTCCGCCAAGCCAAACCTGGGCGTTGGGATCCAGCACTGCATCCGTTGTCTCGAGGGCAAGCGATGAAACACTCCCCATGCTCAAAATCTCCCCAGCGATTTGGCCCTCGCATAACATTCATCATCGTTAGCTTCGCCGCACGCACCGTCGAGTTTGTCTAGCCACATCCAAGCTCATTATCCCATGATTTTTCTCATTTCGTTGCCCACGTTTTTCCCACCGATGAGGCCTTGGCAGCAGGGGTGTCACGCCTTTCCCATGCTAGCCGTTGGTTTGCTCATTGCTAACGGCCGACGATCGTGTCATCGATCGCGCTGCGTAACGATTCCCCCAAGGCAATCTTGGGCGTCGGGATCCAGCCCTGCGTCTGTCGCCTCGAGGGCAAGCGACGAAGCACTCCGCATGCTCGAAATCACCCCAGCGATTTGGCCCTCGCGTAGCATGCATCATCGTTAGCTTCGCCGGCCACACCTTCGAGTTTGTCTTGCCATATCCCAGCTCATTATCCCACGATTTTTCTCATTTCGTTGCCCACGTTTTTTCCACCGATGAGGCCTTGGCAGCAGGGGAGTCACACCTTGCCCAGGCTGGCCATATGGCTCGCTCATTGCTAACCGTCCACGATCGTGTCATCGATCGCGCTGCGCAACGAGTCCGTCGAGGCAAGGCAGGGCGTCGGGATCCAGCCCCGCATCCGTCGCCTCGAGGGCCTGTGACGAAGCACTCCGCATGCTCAAAATCCCACCAGCGATTTGGCCCTCGCGTAGCATGCAACATCATTAGCTTCGCCGCCCACACCGTCGAGCTTGTGTAGCCACATCCCAACTCATTATCCCACGATTTTTCTCATTTCTTTGCCCACGTTTTTCCCACCGATGAGGCTTTGGCAGCAGGGGTGTCACACCTTGCTCACACTGGCCACATCACTCCCTCATTGCTAACGGTTGACGATCGTGTCGCTGATTGTGCTGCGCAACGAGTCCGCAAAGACAAGCATGGGCGTCGGGATCCAGTCTCGCGTCTGCTGGCTCGAGGTCCTGTGACAAAGCACTCCGCATGCTCAAAATCCCCCCAGCGATTGGGCCCTCGCGTAGCATGCCTCATCATTAGCTTCGCCGCCCACACCGTCGAGCTTGTGTAGCCACATCTCAGCTCATTATCCCACAATTTTTCTTATTTCGTTGCCCACGTTTTTCCCACCGATTAGGCCGTGGCAGCAGGGGCGTCACGCCTTGCCCAGGCTGGCCATATGGCTCGCTCATTGCTAACTGCCGACGATCGTGTCGTCGATCGCGCTGCACAACGAGTCCGCCAAGGCAAGCCTGTGCGTCGGGATGCAGCCCCGCATCCGCCGCCTCAAGGGCTTGCGACGGAACACTCCGCATACTCGAAATCCCCCCAGCTATTTGGCCCTCGCGTAGCATGCATCATCGTTACCTTCGTCGCCCACACCGTCGAGTTTGTCTAGCCATATCCCAGCCCATTATCCCACGATTTTTCTCATTTCGTTGCCCATGTTTTTCCCACCGATGAGGCCTTGGCAGCAGGGGTGTCATGCCCTGCCCATGCTGGCTGTGTGGCTCGCTCATTGCTAACGGGTGACGATCACGTCGTCGATCGCACTGCGCAACGAGTCCGCCAAGCCAAACCTGGGCGTCGGGATCCAGCACTGCATCCGTTGTCTCGAGGGCAAGCAATGAAACACTCCCCATGCTCAAAATCTCCCCAGCAATTTGGCCCTCGCATAACATGCATCATCGTTAGCTTCGTCGCACTCACCGTCTAGTTTGTCTAGCCACATCTAAGCTCATTATCCCATGATTTTTCTCATTTCGTTGCCCACGTTTTTCCCACCGATGAGACCTTGGCAGCAGGGGTGTCACGCCTTTCCCACGCTAGCCGTTGGTTTGCTCATTGCTAACGGCCGGCGATCGTGTCATCGATCGCGCTGTGCAACGATTCCCCAAGGCAATCCTGGGTCGGGATCCAGCCCTACATCTGTCGCCTCGAGGGCAAGCGACGAAGCACTCCGCATGCTCGAAATCACCCCAGCGATTTGGCCCTCGCGTAGCATGCATCATCGTTAGCTTCGCCGCCCACACCTTCGAGTTTGTCTTGCCATATCCCAGCTCATTATCCCACGATTTTTCTCATTTTGTTGCCCACGTTTTTTCCACCGATGAGGCCTTGGCAGCAAGGGAGTCACACCTTGCCCAGGCTGGCCATATGGCTCGCTCATTGCTAACGGTCCACGATCGTGTCATCGATCGCGCTGCGCAAGGAGTCCGTCGAGGCAAGGCTGGCCGTCGGGATCCAGCCCCGCATCCGCCGCCTCGAGGGCCTGTGACGAAGCACTCCGCATGCTCAAAATCCCACCAGCGATTTGGCCCTCGCGTAGCATGCATCATCATTAGCTTCGCCGTCCACACCGTCGAGCTTGTGTAGCCACATCCCAGCTCATTATCCAACGATTTTTCTCATTTCTTTGCCCACGTTTTTCCCACCGATGAGGCTTTGGCGCAGGGGTGTCACGCCTTGCTCGGCTAGGCCACATCACTCCCATCATTGCTAACGGCTGACGATCGTGTCGCTGATGTGCTGCGCACGAGTCCGCAAGACAAGCATGGCATCGTGGTCCGTCTCGCGCCTGCTGGCTCGAGGGCCTGTGACGAAGCACTTCGCATGCTCAAAATCCCACCAGTGATTTGGCCCTCGCATAGCATGCATCATCATTAGCTTCGCCGCCCACACCGTCGAGCTTGTGTAGCCACATCCCAGCTCATTATCCCACGATTTTTCTTATTTCATTGCCCACGTTTTTCCCACCGGTGAGGCCGTGGCAGCAGGGGCGTCACGCCTTGCCCAGGCTGGCCATATGGCTCGTTCATTGCTAACGGCCGACGATCGTGTCGTCGATCGCGCTGCGCAATGAGTCCGCCAAGGCAAGCCTGTGCGTCGGGATGCAGCCCCGCATCCGTCGCCTCAAGGGCTTGCGATGAAACACTCCGCATACTCGAAATCCCCCCAGCTATTTGGCCCTCGCGTAGCATGCATCATCGTTAGCTTCGCCGCCCACACCGTCGAGTTTGTCTAACCACATCCCAGCCCATTATCCCACTATTTTTCTAATTTCGTTGCCCATGTTTTTCCCACCGATGAGGCCTTGGCAGCAGGGGTGTCATGCCCTGCCCATGCTGGCTGTGTGGCTCGCTCATTACTAACGGGTGACGATCATGTCGTCGATCGCACTGCGCAACGAGTCCGCCAAGCCAAACCTGGGCGTCGGGATCCAGCACTGCATCCGTGGTCTCGAGGGCAAGCAATGAAGCACTCCCCATGCTCAAAATCTCCCTAGCGATTTGGCCCTCGCATAACATGCATCATCGTTACCTTCGCCGCATGCACCGTCGAGTTTGTCTAGCCACATCTAAGCTCATTATCCCATGATTTTTCTCATTTCGTTGCCCACGTTTTTCCCACCGATGAGGCCTTGGCAGCAGGGGTGTCACGCCTTTCCCATGCTAGCCGTTGGTTTGCTCATTGCTAACGGCCGACGATCGTGTCATCAATCGCGCTGTGGAACGATTCCACCAAGGCAATCCTGGGCGTCGGGATCCAGCCCTGCATCTGTCGCCTCGAGGGCAAGCGACGAAGCACTCCGCATGCTCGAAATCACCCCAGCGATTTGTCCCTCGCGTAGCATGCATCATCGTTAGCTTCGCCGCCCACACCTTCGAGTTTGTCTTGCCATATCCCAGCTCATTATCCCAAGATTTTTCTCATTTCGTTGCCCACGCTTTTTCCACCTATGAGGCCTTGGCAGACGGGGAGTCACACCTTGCCCAGGTTGGCCATATGGCTCGCTCATTGCTAACGGTCCACGATCGTGTCAACGATCGCGCTGCGCAACGAGTCCGTCGAGGCAAGGCTGGGCGTCGGGATCTAGCCCCGCATCCGTCGCCTCGAGGGCCTGTGACGAAGCACTCCGCATGCTCAAAATCCCACAAGCGATTTGGCCCTCGCGTAGCATGCATCATCATTAGCTTCGCCGCCCACACCGTCGAGCTTGTGTAGCCACATCCCAGCTCATTATCCCACGATTTTTCTCATTTCTTTGCCCACGTTTTTCCCACCGATGAGGCTTTGGCAGCAAGGGTGTCATGCCTTGCTCAGGCTGGCCACATCACTCCCTCATTCCTAACGGCTGACGATCGTGTCGCTGATTGTGCTGCGCAACGAGTCCGCAAAGACAAGCATGGGCGTCGGGATCCAGCCTCGCGTCTGCTGGCTCGAGGTCCTGTGACGAAGCACTCCGCATGCTCAAAATCCCCCCAACGATTGGGCCCTCGCGTAGCATGCCACATCATTAGCTTCGCCGCCCACACCGTCGAGATTGTGTAGCCACATCCCAGCTCATTATCCCACGATTTCTCTTATTTCGTTGCCCACGTTTTTCCCACCGATGAGGCCGTGGTAGCAGGGGCGTCACGCCTTGCGCAGGCTGGCCATATGGCTCGCTCATTGCTAACGGCCGACGATCGTGTCGTCGATCGCGCTGCGCAATGAGTCCGCCAAGGCAAGCTTGTGCGTCGGGATGCAGCCCCGCATCCGCTACCTCAAGGGCTTGCGACGAAACACTCCGCATACTCGGAATCCCCCCAGCTATTTGGCCCTCGCGTAGCATGCATGATCGTTAGCTTCGCCGCCCACACCGTCGAGCTTGTGTAGCCACATCTCAGCTCATTATCCCACAATTTTTCTTATTTCGTTGCCCACGTTTTTCCCACCGATGAGGCCGTGGTAGCAGGGGCGTCACGCCTTGCCCAAGCTGGCCATATGGCTCGCTCATTGCTAACGGCCGATTGATGCTGCGCAACGAGTCCGCCAAGGCAAGCCTGTGCGTCGGGATGCAGCCCCGCATCCGCCGCCTCAAGGGCTTGCGACGGAACACTCCGCATACTCGAAATCCCCCCAGCAATTTGAACCTCGCGTATCATGCACCATCGTTACCTTCGTCGCCCACACCGTCGAGTTTGTCTAGCCATATCCCAGCCCATTATCCCACGATTTTTCTCATTTCGTTGCCCATGTTTTTCCCACCGATGAGGCCTTGGCAGCAGGGGTGTCATGCCCTGCCCATGCTGGCTGTGTGGCTCGCTCATTGCTAACGGGTGACGATCATGTCGTCGATCGCACTGCGCAACGAGTCCGCTAAGCCAAACCTGGGCGTCGGGATCCAGCACTGCATCCGTTGTCTCGAGGGCAAGCGATGATACACTCCCCATGCAAAAAATCTCCCCAGTGATTTTGCCCTCGCGTAACATGCATCATCGTTAGCTTCGCCGCACGCACCGTCGAGTTTGTCTAGCCACATCTAAGCTCATTATCCCATTATTTTTCTCATTTCGTTGCCCACGTTTTTCCCACCGATGAGGCCTTGGCAGCAGGGGTGTCACGCCTTTCCCATGCTAGCCGTTGGTTTGCTCATTGCTAACGGCCGACGATCGTGTCATCGATCGCGCTGCGCAACGATTCCCCCAAGGCAATCCTAGGCGTCGGGATCCAGCCCTGCATCTGTCGCCTCGAGGGCAAGCGACGAAGCACTCCGCATGCTCGAAATCACCCCAGCGATTTGGCCCTCGCGTAGCATGCATCATCGTTAGCTTCGCCGCCCACACCTTCGAGTTTATCTTGCCATATCCCAGCTCATTATCCCACGAATTTTCTCATTTCGTTGCCCACGTTTTTTCCATCGATGAGGCCTCGGCAGCAGGGGAGTCACACCTTGCCCAGGCTGGCCATATGGCTCGCTCATTGCAAACGATCCATGACCTTGTCATCGATCGCGCTGCGCAACGAGTCCGTCGAGGCAAGGCTGGGTGTCGGGATCCAGCCCCGCATCCATCGCCTCGAGGGCCGGTGACGAAGCACTCCACATGCTCAAAATGCCACCAGCGATTTGGCCCTCGCGTAGCATGCATCATCATTAGCTTCGCCGCCCACACCGTCGAGCTTATGCAGCCACATCCCAGCTCATTATCCCACGATTTTTCTCATTTCTTTGCCCACGTTTTTCCCACCGATGAGGCTTTGGCAGCAGGGGTGTCACGCCTTGCTCAGGCTGGCCACATCACTCCCTCATTGCTAACGGTTGACAATCGTGTCGCTGATTGTGCTGCGCAACGAGTCCGCAAAGACAAGCATGGGCGTCGGGATCCAGTCTCGCGTCTGCTGGCTCGAGGTCCTGTGTCGAAGCACTCCGAATGCTCAAAATCCCCCCAGCGATTGGGCCCTCGCATAGCATGCCTCATCATTAGCTTCGCCGCCCACACCGTCGAGCTTGTGTAGCCACATCTCAGCTCATTATCCCACAATTTTTCTTATTTCGTTGCCCACGTTTTTCCCACCGATGAGGCCGTGGCAGCAGGGGCGTCACGCCTTGCCCAGGCTGGCCATATGGCTCGCTCATTGCTAACGGCCGATTGACGCTGCGCAACGAGTCCGCCAAGGCAAGCCTGTGCGTCGGGATGCAGCCCCGCATCCGCCGCCTCAAAGGCTTGCGACGGAACACTCCGCATACTCGAAATCCCCCCAGCTATTTGGCCCTCGCGTATCATGCACCATCGTTACCTTCGTCGCACACACCGTCGAGTTTTTCTAGCCATATCCCAGCCCATTATCCCACGATTTTTCTCATTTCGTTGCCCATGTTTTTCCCACAGATGAGGCCTTGGCAGTAGGGGTGTCATGCCCTGCCCATGCTGGCTGTGTGGCTCGCTCATTGCTAACGGGTGACGATCATGTCGTCGATCGCACTGCGCAACGAGTCCGCCAAGCCAAACCTGGGCGTTGGGATCCAGCACTGCATCCGTTGTCTCGAGGGCAAGCGATGAAACACTCCCCATGCTCAAAATCTCCCCAGCGATTTGGCCCTCGCATAACATTCATCATCGTTAGCTTCGCCGCACGCACCGTCGAGTTTGTCTAGCCACATCCAAGCTCATTATCCCATGATTTTTCTCATTTCGTTGCCCACGTTTTTCCCACCGATGAGGCCTTGGCAGCAGGGGTGTCACGCCTTTCCCATGCTAGCCGTTGGTTTGCTCATTGCTAACGGCCGACGATCGTGTCATCGATCGCGCTGCGTAACGATTCCCCCAAGGCAATCTTGGGCGTCGGGATCCAGCCCTGCGTCTGTCGCCTCGAGGGCAAGCGACGAAGCACTCCGCATGCTCGAAATCACCCCAGCGATTTGGCCCTCGCGTAGCATGCATCATCGTTAGCTTCGCCGGCCACACCTTCGAGTTTGTCTTGCCATATCCCAGCTCATTATCCCACGATTTTTCTCATTTCGTTGCCCACGTTTTTTCCACCGATGAGGCCTTGGCAGCAGGGGAGTCACACCTTGCCCAGGCTGGCCATATGGCTCGCTCATTGCTAACCGTCCACGATCGTGTCATCGATCGCGCTGCGCAACGAGTCCGTCGAGGCAAGGCAGGGCGTCGGGATCCAGCCCCGCATCCGTCGCCTCGAGGGCCTGTGACGAAGCACTCCGCATGCTCAAAATCCCACCAGCGATTTGGCCCTCGCGTAGCATGCAACATCATTAGCTTCGCCGCCCACACCGTCGAGCTTGTGTAGCCACATCCCAACTCATTATCCCACGATTTTTCTCATTTCTTTGCCCACGTTTTTCCCACCGATGAGGCTTTGGCAGCAGGGGTGTCACACCTTGCTCACACTGGCCACATCACTCCCTCATTGCTAACGGTTGACGATCGTGTCGCTGATTGTGCTGCGCAACGAGTCCGCAAAGACAAGCATGGGCGTCGGGATCCAGTCTCGCGTCTGCTGGCTCGAGGTCCTGTGACAAAGCACTCCGCATGCTCAAAATCCCCCCAGCGATTGGGCCCTCGCGTAGCATGCCTCATCATTAGCTTCGCCGCCCACACCGTCGAGCTTGTGTAGCCACATCTCAGCTCATTATCCCACAATTTTTCTTATTTCGTTGCCCACGTTTTTCCCACCGATTAGGCCGTGGCAGCAGGGGCGTCACGCCTTGCCCAGGCTGGCCATATGGCTCGCTCATTGCTAACTGCCGACGATCGTGTCGTCGATCGCGCTGCACAACGAGTCCGCCAAGGCAAGCCTGTGCGTCGGGATGCAGCCCCGCATCCGCCGCCTCAAGGGCTTGCGACGGAACACTCCGCATACTCGAAATCCCCCCAGCTATTTGGCCCTCGCGTAGCATGCATCATCGTTACCTTCGTCGCCCACACCGTCGAGTTTGTCTAGCCATATCCCAGCCCATTATCCCACGATTTTTCTCATTTCGTTGCCCATGTTTTTCCCACCGATGAGGCCTTGGCAGCAGGGGTGTCATGCCCTGCCCATGCTGGCTGTGTGGCTCGCTCATTGCTAACGGGTGACGATCACGTCGTCGATCGCACTGCGCAACGAGTCCGCCAAGCCAAACCTGGGCGTCGGGATCCAGCACTGCATCCGTTGTCTCGAGGGCAAGCAATGAAACACTCCCCATGCTCAAAATCTCCCCAGCAATTTGGCCCTCGCATAACATGCATCATCGTTAGCTTCGTCGCACTCACCGTCTAGTTTGTCTAGCCACATCTAAGCTCATTATCCCATGATTTTTCTCATTTCGTTGCCCACGTTTTTCCCACCGATGAGACCTTGGCAGCAGGGGTGTCACGCCTTTCCCACGCTAGCCGTTGGTTTGCTCATTGCTAACGGCCGGCGATCGTGTCATCGATCGCGCTGTGCAACGATTCCCCAAGGCAATCCTGGGTCGGGATCCAGCCCTACATCTGTCGCCTCGAGGGCAAGCGACGAAGCACTCCGCATGCTCGAAATCACCCCAGCGATTTGGCCCTCGCGTAGCATGCATCATCGTTAGCTTCGCCGCCCACACCTTCGAGTTTGTCTTGCCATATCCCAGCTCATTATCCCACGATTTTTCTCATTTTGTTGCCCACGTTTTTTCCACCGATGAGGCCTTGGCAGCAAGGGAGTCACACCTTGCCCAGGCTGGCCATATGGCTCGCTCATTGCTAACGGTCCACGATCGTGTCATCGATCGCGCTGCGCAAGGAGTCCGTCGAGGCAAGGCTGGCCGTCGGGATCCAGCCCCGCATCCGCCGCCTCGAGGGCCTGTGACGAAGCACTCCGCATGCTCAAAATCCCACCAGCGATTTGGCCCTCGCGTAGCATGCATCATCATTAGCTTCGCCGTCCACACCGTCGAGCTTGTGTAGCCACATCCCAGCTCATTATCCAACGATTTTTCTCATTTCTTTGCCCACGTTTTTCCCACCGATGAGGCTTTGGCAGCAGGGGTGTCACACCTTGCTCACGCTGGCCACATCACTCCCTCATTGCTAACGGCTGACGATCGTGTCGCTGATTGTGCTGCGCAACGAGTCCGCAAAGACAAGCATGGGCGTCGGGATCCAGTCTCGCGTCTGCTGGCTCGAGGTCCTGTGACGAAGCACTCCGCATGCTCAAAATCCCCCCAGCGATTGGGCCCTCGCGTAGCATGCCTCATCATTAGCTTCGCCGCCCACACCGTCGAGCTTGTGTAGCCACATCTCAGCTCATTATCCCACAATTTTTCTTATTTCGTTGCCCACGTTTTTCCCACCGATGAGGCCGTGGCAGCAGGGGCGTCACGCCTTGCCCAGGCTGGCCATATGGCTCGCTCATTGCTAACAGCCGATTGACGCTGCGCAACGAGTCCGCCAAGGCAAGCCTGTGCGTCGGGATGCAGCCCCGCATCCGCCGCCTCAAGGGCTTGCGACGGAACACTCCGCATACTCGAAATCCCCCCAGCTATTTGGCCCTCGCGTATCATGCACCATCGTTACCTTCGTCGCCCACACCGTCGAGTTTGTCTAGCCATATCCCAGCCCATTATCCCACGATTTTTCTCATTTCGTTGCCCATGTTTTTCCCACCGATGAGGCCTTGGCAGCAGGGGTGTCATGCCCTGCCCATGCTGGCTGTGTGGCTCGCTCATTGCTAACGGGTGACGATCATGTCGTCGATCGCACTGCGCAACGAGTCCGCCAAGCCAAACCTGGGCGTCGGGATCCAGCACTGCATCCGTTGTCTCGAGGGCAAGCGATGAAACACTCCCCATGCTCAAAATCTCCCCAGCGATTTGGCCCTCGCATAACATGAATCATCGTTAGCTTCGCCGCACGCACCGTCGAGTTTGTCTAGCCACATCTAAGATCATTATCCCATGATTTTTCTCATTTCGTTGCCCACGTTTTTCCCACCGATGAGGCCTTGGCAGCAGGGGTGTCACGCCTTTCCCATGCTAGCCGTTGGTTTGCTCATTGCTAACGGCCGACGATCGTGTCATCGATCGCGCTGCGCAACGATTCCCCCAAGGCAATCTTGGGCGTCGGGATCCAGCGCTGCATCTGTCGCCTCGAGGGCAAGCGACGAAGCACTCCGCATGCTCGAAATCACCCCAGCGATTTGGCCCTCGCGTAGCATGCATCATCGTTAGCTTCGCCGGCCACACCTTCGAGTTTGTCTTGCCATATCCCAGCTCATTATCCCACGATTTTTCTCATTTCGTTGCCCACGTTTTTTCCACCGATGAGGCCTTGGAAGCAGGGGAGTCACACCTTGCCCAGGCTGGCCATATGGCTCGCTCATTGCTAACGGTCCACGATCGTGTCATCGATCGCGCTGCGCAACGAGTCCGTCGAGGCAAGGCTGGGCGTCGGGATCCAGCCCCGCATCCGTCGCCTCGAGGGCCTGTGACGAAGCACTCCGCATGCTCAAAATCCCACCAGCGATTTGGCCCTCGCGTAGCATGCATCATCATTAGCTTCGCCGCCCACACCGTCGAGCTTGTGTAGCCACATCCCAACTCATTATCCCACGATTTTTCTCATTTCTTTGCCCACGTTTTTCCCACCGATGAGGTTTGGCAGCAGGGGTGTCACCTTGCTCACGCTGGCCACATCACTCCCTCATTGCTAACGGTTGACGATCGTGTCGCTGATTGTGCTGCGCAACGAGTCCGCAAAGACAAGCATGGGCGTCGGGATCCAGTCTCGCGTCTGCTGGCTCGAGGTCCTGTGACAAAGCACTCCGCATGCTCAAAATCCCCCCAACGATTGGGCCTTCGCGTAGCATGCCTCATCATTAGCTTCGCCGCCCACACAGTCGAGCTTGTGTAGCCACATCCCAGCTCATTATCCCACGATTTCTCTTATTTCGTTGCCCACGTTTTTCCCACCGATGAGGCCGTGGCAGCAGGGGCGTCACTCCTTGCCCAGGCTGGCCATATGGCTCGCTCATTGCTAACGGCCGACGATTGTGTCGTCGATCGCGCTGCGCAATGAGTCCGCCAAGGCAAGCTTGTGCGTCGGGATGCAGCCCCGCATCCGCCACCTCAAGGGCTTGCGACGAAACACTCCGCATACTCGAAATCCCCCCAGCTATTTGGCCCTCGCGTAGCATGCATCATCGTTAGCTTCGCCGCCCACACCGTCGAGTTTGTCTAGCCACATCCAAGCCCATTATCCCACGATTTTTCTCATTTCGTTGCCCATGTTTTTCCACCGATGAGGCCTTGGCAGCAGGGGTGTCATGCCCTGCCCATGCTGGCTGTGTGGCTCGCTCATTGCTAACGGGTGACGATCATGTCGTCGATCGTACTGCGCAACGAGTCCGCCAAGCCAAACCTGGGCGTCGGGATCCAGCACTGCATCTGTTGTCTCGAGGGCAAGCGATGAAACACTCCCCATGCTCAAAATCTCCCCTGCCATTTGGCCTTCGCATAACATGCATCATCGTTAGCTTCGCCGCACGCACCGTCGAGTTTGTCTAGCCACATCTAAGCTCATTATCCCATGATTTTTCTCATTTCGTTGCCCACGTTTTTCCCACCGATGAGGCCTTGGCAGCAGGGGTGTCCCGCCTTTCCCATGCTAGCCGTTGGTTTGCTCATTGCTAACGGCCGACGATCGTGTCATCGATCGCGCTGCGCAACGATTCCCCCAAGGCAATCCTGGTCGTCCGGGATCCAGGCCTGCATCTGTCGCCTGAGCAAGCGAGAAGCACTCCGCAGGCTCGAATCACCCCAGCGATTTGGCCCCGCGTAGCATGCATCTCGTTAGCTCGTTCGCCCACAGCCTTCGCGTTGTCTTGCCATATCCCAGCTCATTATCCCACGATTTTTCTCATTTCGTTGCCCATCTTTTTTCCCACCGATGAGGCCGTGGCAGCAGGGGTGTCACGCCGTGCCCAGGCTGGCCGTGTGGCTCGCTCATTGCTAACGGCCGACGATCGTGTCGTCGATCGCGCTGCGCAATGAGTCCGCCTAGGCAAGCCTGGGCGTCGGAATCCAGCCCCGCGTCCGTCGCCTCGAGGGCCTGCGACGAAGCACTCCGCATGCTCAACATCCCACAGCGATTTGGCCTCGCGTAGCATGCATCTTCGTTAGCTTCGCCGCCCACACCGTCGAGCTTGTGTAGCCACATCCTCGCTCATTATCCCATGATTTTTCTCATTTCTTTGCCCACATTTTTCCCACCGATAAGGCCTTGGCAGCAGGGGTGTCACGCCTTGCTTCAGGTTGGCCACATCACTCCTTCATTGCTAACGCTGACGATCGTGTCCGCTGATTGTTGGTGCGTAACGAGTCCCGCAAAGACAGCATGGGCGTCGGATCCAGCTCGGCGGTCTGCTGCTCGAGGGCCTGTGACGAAGCACTCCGCATGCTCAAAATCCCCCTAGCGATTTGGCCCTCGCGTAGCATGCCTCATCATTAGATTCGCCGTCCACACCGTCGAGCTTTTGTAGCCACATCCCAGCTCATTATCCCACGATTTTTCTCATTTCTTTGCCCACGTTTTTCCCACCGATGAGGCTTTGGCAGCAGGGGTGTCACGCCTTGCTCAGGCTGGCCACATGGCTCCCTCATTGCTAACGGCCGACGATCGTGTCACTGATTTGCTGCGCAAGCGAGGCCGCAAAGACAAGCAGGGGGCGTCGGGATCCAGTTCTCGCGTCTGCTGCTCGAGGTCCTGTGACTAAGCACTCCGCATGCTCAAAATCCCCCCAGCGATGGGGCCCTCGCGTAGCATGCCTCATCATTAGCTTCGCCGCCCACACCGTCGAGCTTGTGTAGCCACATCTCAGCTCATTATCCCACAATTTTTCTTATTTCGTTGCCCACGTTTTTCCCACCGATGAGGCCGTGGCAGCAGGGGCGTCACGCCTTGCCCAGGCTGGCCATATGGCTCGCTCATTGCTAACAGTCGATTGACGCTGCGCAACGAGTCCGCCAAGGCAAGCCTGTGCGTCGGGATGCAGCCCCGCATCCGCCGCCTCAAGGGCTTGCGACGGAACACCCCACATACTCGAAATTCCCCCAGCTATTTGGCCCTCGCGTAGCATGCATCATCGTTACCTTCGTCGCCCACACCGTCGAGTTTGTCTAGCCATATCCCAGCCCATTATCCCACGATTTTTCTCATTTCGTTGCCCATGTTTTTCCCACCGATGAGGCCTTGGCAGCAGGGGTGTCATGCCCTGCCCATGCTGGCTGTGCGGCTCGCTCATTGCTAACGGGTGACGATCATGTCGTCGATCGCATTGCGCAACGAGTCCGCCAAGCCAAACCTGGGCGTCGGGATCCAGCACTGCATCCGTTGTCTCGAGGGCAAACGATGAAACACTCCCCATGCTCAAAATCTCCCCAGCAATTTGGCCCTCGCATAACATGCATCATCGTTAGCTTCGCCGCCCGCACCGTCTAGTTTGTCTAGCCCATCTAAGGCTCATTATCACCATGATTGTTCTCATTTCGTTGCCACGTTTTTTCCCACCGA